>CAWUFW010020961.1:0-135092 GCA_963921515.1 Calotriton arnoldi
CTATTCCCACGCCAGCAAGTGCATCCATAGGAAAGTGTTAGATAGCGGGGGGAATCATTTACTATTCCCACTCCAGCAAGTTCAACAGTAAGGAAAGTGTTGGATAGCGATGGGGTATAATTTACTATTCCCACTCCAGGGAGTGCAACAGTAGGAAAAGTGTTGGATAGCGGAGGGGATAAAATTACTATTCCCACTCCAACAAGTGCAACAGTAGGGAAAGTGTTGGATAGCGGAGGGAATAATTTTCTATTCCCACTCCAGCAAGTGCAATGGTAGGGAAAGTGTGGGATAGCGGAGGGGAACAATTTACTATTCCCACTCCAGGGAGTACAACAGTAGGGAAAGTGTTGGATAGCAGAGGGAATAAAATTACTATTCCCACTCCAGCAAGTGCAACAGTAGGGAAAGTGTTGGATAGCGGAGGGGATAAAATTACTATTCCCACTCCAGCGAGTGCAACAGTAGAGAAAGTGTTGGATAGCGGAGGGGATAAAATTACTATTCCCACTCCAGCGAGTGCAACAGTAGGGAAAGTGTTGGATAGCGGAGGGTTAAAATTACTATTCCCACTCCAGAAAGTGCAACAGTAGGAAAGTGTTGGATAGCGGAGGAGATAAAATTACTATTCCCACTCCAGCTAGTGCAACAGTAGGGAAAGTGTTGGATAGCGAAGGGGTTAAAATTACTATTCCCACTCCAGCAAGTGCAACAGTAGGAAAGTGTTGGATAGCGGAGCGGATAAAATTACTATTCCCACTCCAGCAAGTGCAACAGTAGGGTAAGTGTTGGATAGCGGAGGGGAATAATTTACTATTCCCACTCCAGGGAGTACAACAGTAGGGAAAGTGTTGGATAGCGGAGCGGATAAAATTACTATTCCCACTCCAGATAGTGCAACAGTAGGGAAAGTGTTGGATAGCGGAGGGGATAAAATTACTATTCCCACTCCTGCGAGTGCAACAGTAGGGAAAGTGTTGGATAGCGGAGGGGTTAAAATTACTATTCCCACTCCAGCAAGTGCAACAGTAGGAAAGTGTTGGATAGCGGAGGAGATAAAATTACTATTCCCACTCCAGCTAGTCCAACAGTAGGGAAAGTGTTGGATAGCGGAGGGGTTCAAATTACTTTTCCCACTCCAGCAAATGCAACAGTAGGAAAGTGATGGATAGCGGAAGGGAATAATTTACTATTCCCACTCCAGCAAGTGCAACAGTAGGGAAAGTGTTGGATAGCGGAGGGGAATAATTTACTATTCCCACTCCAGGGAGTACAACAGTAGGGAAAGTGTTGGATAGCGGAGGGAATAAAATTACTATTTCCACTCCAGCAAGTGCAACAGTAGGGAAAGTGTTGTATAGCGAAGGGGATAAAATTACTATTCCCACTCCAGCAAGTGCAACAGTAGGGAAAGTGTTGGATAGCGGAGGGGAATAATTTACTATTCCCACTCCAGCAAGTGCAACAGTAGAGAAAGTGTTGGATAGCGGAGGGGAATAATTTACTATTCCCACTCCAAGGAGTACAACAGTAGGGAAAGTGTGGGATAACAGAGGGAATAAAATTACTATTCCCACTCCAGTGAGTGCAACAGTAGGGAAAGTGTTGGATAGCGGAGGGGTTAAAATTACTATTCCCACTCCAGCAAGTGCAACAGTAGGAAAGTGTTGGATAGCGGAGGGGAATAATTTACTATTCCCACTCCAACAAGTGCAACAGTAGGGAAAGTGTTGGATAGCGGAGGGGAATAATTTACTATTCCCACTCCAGGGAGTACAACAGTAGGGAAAGTGTTGGATAGTGGAGGGGATAAAATTACTATTCCCACTCCATCAAGTGCAACAGTAGGGAAAGTGTTGGATAGCGGAGGGGAATAATTTTCTATTTCCACTCCAGCAAGTGCAACTGTAGGGAAACTGTGGGATAGCGAAGGGGATAAAATTACTATTCCCTCTCCAGCAAGTGCAACAGTAGGGAAAGTGTTGGATAGCGGAGGGGAATAATTTACTAGTCCCACTCCAGCAAGTGCAACAGTAGGGAAAGTGTTGGATAGCGGAGGGGAATAATTTACTAATCCCACTCCAGGAAGTACAACAGTAGGGAAAGTGTTGGATAACGGAGGGAATAAAATTACTATTCCCACTCCAGCGAGTGCAACAGTAGGGAAAGTGTTGGATAGCGGAGCGGAAAAATTTACTATTCCCACTCCAGATAGTGCAACAGTAGGGAAAGTGTTGGATAGCGGAGGGGTTAAAATTACTATTCCCATTCCAGCAAGTGCAACAGTAGGAAAGTGTTGGATAGCGGAGGGGAATTATTTACTATTCCCACTCCAGCAAGTGCAACAGTAGGGAAAGTGTTGGATAGCGGAGGGAATAATTTACTATTCCCACTCCAGTGAGTACAACAGTATGGAAAGTGTTGGATAACGGAGGGAATAAAATTACTATTCCCACTCCAGCGAGTGCAACAGTAGGGAAAGTGTTGGATAGCGGAGGAGATAAAATTACTATTCCCACTCCAGCGAGTGCAACAGTAGGAAAATTGTTGGATAGCGGAGGGGTAAAAATGACTATTCTCACTCCAGCAAGTGCAACAGTATGAAAGTGATGGATAGCAGAGGGGAATAATTTACTATTCCCAATCCAGATAGTGCAACCGTAGGGAAAGTATTGGATAGCGGAGGGAATAAAATTACTATTCTGACTCTTGCGAGTGCAACAATAGAGAAAGTATTGGACAGCGGAGAGGTTAAAATTTTCTATTTCCACTCCAGAGAGTGCAACAGTAGGGATAGTGTTGGATAGCGGAGTGGATAAAATTACTATTCCCACTCCAGATAGTGCAACAGTAGGGAAATTGTTGAATAGTGGAGGAGATAAAATTACTATTCCCACTCCAGCGATTGCAACAGTAGGAAAAGTGTTGGATAGCGGCGGGGTAAAAATGACTATTCCCACTCCAGCAAGTGCAACAGTATGAAAGTGTTGGATAGCGGAGGGGAATAATTTACTATTCCCACTCCAGCAAGTGCAACAGTAGGGAAAGTGTTGGATAGTGGAGTGGAATAATTTACTATTCCCACTCCAGGGAGTACAACAGTAGGGAAAGTGTTGGATAGCGGAGGGAATAAAATTACTATTCCCACTCCAGCGAGTGCAACAGTAGGGAAAGTGTTGGATAGCGTAGAGGATAAAATTATTATTCCCACTCCAGATAGTGCAACAGTAGGGAAACTGTTGGATAGCGGAGGAGATAAAATTACTATTCCCACTCCAGCGAGTGCAACACTAGGGAAAGTGTTGGATAGCGTAGGGGTTAAAATTACTATTCCCACTCCAGCAAGTGCAACAGTAGGAAAGTGTTGGATAGAGGAGGGGAATAATTTACTATTCCCACTCCAGCAAGTGCAACAGTAGGGAAAGTGTTGGATAGCGGAGGGGAATAATTTACTATTCCCACTCCAGGGAGTGCAACAGTAGGGAAAGTGTTGGAAAGCGGAGGGAATGAAATTACTATTCCCACTCCAGCGAGTGCAACAGTAGGGAAAGTGTTGGATAGCGAAGGGGATAAAATAACTATTCCCACTCCAGATAGTGCAACAGTAGGGAAAGTGTTGGATAGCGGCGAGGATAAAATTACTATTCACACTTCAGCGAGTGCAACAGTAGGGAAAGTGGCAGGGTATGCCCAGACGTGGGTCCCTTGCTCACTTTACCACTGGATTCAAGATAGCCTGGCTGATGAGGGTTTTGAACCCGAAACCGGTCCCAGGATACTTGCTTCCGGTCCAGGGAAGACATGGCTTGGCAGTTCGGGCTGGACTGTTCCCATGAGGCACAGGGTCAGACTGATTTGCATATGGCCATGTCTGAACTGGGGTGGTGAAGTGAGCTAGAGAATGATGATGGATTAAACCCAGATCAGTTGACTGGGGGTGAGTGTTTGATTTGCTCTAACGCTCCATCCATCATCCCCTTTGGTATCGCTTTGTTCGCCCTAAGTTGGCAGGGTATGCCCAGACGTGGGTCCCTTGCTCACTTTGCCACTGGATTCAAGATAGCCTGGCTGATGAGGGTTTTGAACCCGAAACCGGTCCCAGGATACTTGTTTCCGGTCCAGGGAAGACATGGCTTGGCAGTTCGGGCTGGACTGTTCCCATGAGGCACAGGGCAGACTGATTTGCATATGGCCATGTCTGAACTGGGGTGGTGGAGTGAGCTAAAGAATGATGATGGATTAAACCCAGATCAGTTGACTGGGGGTGAGTGTTTGATTTGCTCTAACGCTCCGTCCATCATCCCCTTTGGTATCGCTTTGTTCGCCCTAAGTTGGCAGGGTATGCCCAGACGTGGGTCCCTTGCTCACTTTGCCACTGGATTCAAGATAGCCTGGCTGATGAGGGTTTTGAACCCGAAACCGGTCCCAGGATACTTGTTTCCGGTCCAGGGAAGACATGGCTTGGCAGTTCGGGCTGGACTGTTCCCATGAGGCACAGGGTCAGACTGATTTGCATATGGCCATGTCTGAACTGGGGTGGTGGAGTGAGCTAAAGAATGATGATGGATTAAACCCAGATCAGTTGACTGGGGGTGAGTGTTTGATTTGCTCTAACGCTCCGTCCATCATCCACTTTGGTATTGCTCTGTTCGCCCTAAGTTGGCAGGGTATGCCCAGACGTGGGTCCCTTGCTCACTTTGCCACTGGATTCAAGATAGCCTGGCTGATGAGGGTTTTGAACCCGAAACCGGTCCCAGGATACTTGTTTCCGGTCCAGGGAAGACATGGCTTGGCAGTTCGGGCTGGACTGTTCCCATGAGGCACAGGGTCAGACTGATTTGCATATGGCCATGTCTGAACTGGGGTGGTGGAGTGAGCTAAAGAATGATGATGGATTAAACCCAGATCAGTTGACTGGGGGTGAGTGTTTGATTTGCTCTAACGCTCCGTCCATCATCCCCTTTGGTATCACTCCAGATAGTGCAACAGTAGGGAAACTGTTGGATAGCTGAGGAGATAAAATTACTATTCCCACTCCAACGAGTGCGACACTAGGGAAAGTGTTGGATAGCGTAGGGGTTAAAATTACTATTCCCACTCCAGCAAGTGCAACAGTAGGAAAGTGTTGGATAAAGGAGGGGAATAATTTACTATTCCCACTCCAGCAAGTGCAACACTAGGGAAAGTGTTGGATAACGGAGGGAATAAAATTACTATTCCCACTCCAGCGAGTGCAACAGTAGGGAAAGTGTTGGATAGCGGAGGAGATAAAATTACTATTCCCACTCCAGCGAGTGCAACAGTAGGAAAAGTGTTGGATAGCGGAGGGGTAAAAATGACTATTCCCACTCCAGCAAGTGCAACAGTATGAAAGTGATGGATAGCAGAGGGGAATAATTTTCTATTCCCAATCCAGATAGTGCAACAGTAGGGAAAGTATTGGATAGCGGAGGGAATAAAATTACTATTCTGACTCCTGCGAGTGCAACAATAGAGAAAGTATTGGACAGCGGAGGGGTTAAAATGTTCTATTCCCACTCCAGAGAGTGCAACAGTAGGGATAGTGTTGGATAGCAGAGTGGATAAAATTACTATTCCCACTCCAGATAGTGCAACAGTAGGGAAATTGTTGAATAGCGGAGGAGATAAAATTACTATTCCCACTCCAGCGAGTGCAACAGTAGGAAAAGTGTTGGATAGCGGCGGGGTAAAAATGACTATTCCCACTCCAGCAAGTGCAACAGTATGAAAGTGTTGGATAGCGGAGGGGAATAATTTACTATTCCCACTCCAGCAAGTGCAACAGTAGGGAAAGTGTTGGATAGTGGAGTGGAATAATTTACTATTCCCACTCCAGGGAGTACAACAGTAGGGAAAGTGTTGGATAGCGGAGGGAATAAAATTACTATTCCCACTCCAGCGAGTGCAACAGTAGGGAAAGTGTTGGATAGCGGAGGGGATAACATTATTATTCCCACTCCAGATAGTGCCACAGTAGGGAAACTGTTGGATAGCGGAGGAGATAAAATTACTATTCCCACTCCAGCGAGTGCAACACCAGGGAAAGTGTTGGATAGCGTAGGGGTTAAAATTACTATTCCCACTCCAGCGAGTGCAACAGTAGGGAAAGTGTTGGATAGCGAAGGGGATACAATTACTGTTCCCACTCCAGATAGTGCAACAGTAGGGAAAGTGTTGGATAGCGGCGAGGATAAAATTACTATTTACACTTCAGCGAGTGCAACAGTAGGGAAAGTGTTGGATAGCGGAGGGGTTAAAATTACTATTCCCACTTCAGCAAGTGCATCCGTAGAAAAGTGTTAGATAGCGGAGGGGAATAATTTACTATTCCCACTCCAGCAAGTTCAACAGTAAGGAAAGTGTTGGATAGCGGAGGGGTATAATTTACTATTCCCACTCCAGGGAGTGCAACAGTAGGAAAAGTGTTGGATAGCGGAGGGGATAAAATTACTATTCCCACTCCAACAAGTGCAACAGTAGGGAAAGTGTTGGATAGCGGAGGGGAATAATTTTCTATTCCCACTCCAGCAAGTGCTACAGTAGGGAAAGTGTGGGATAGCGGAGGGGAACAATTTACTATTCCCACTCCAGGGAGTACAACAGTAGGGAAAGTGTTGGATAGCAGAGGGAATTCCCACTCCAGCGAGTCCAACAGTAGGGAAAGTGTTGGATAGCGGAGGGGATAAAATTACTATTCCCACTCCAGCGAGTGCAACAGTAGGGAAAGTGTTGGATAGCGGAGGGGTTAAAATTACTATTCCCACTCCAGCAAGTGCAACAGTAGGAAAGTGTTGGATAGCGGAGGGGTTAAAATTACTATTCCCACTCCAGCAAGTGCAACAGTAGGAAAGTGTTGCATAGCGGAGCGGATAAAATTACTATTCCCACTCCAGAGAGTGCAACAGTAGGGAAAGTGTTGGATAGCGGAGGGGATAAAATTACTATTCGCACTCCACCGAGTGCAACTGTAGGGAAAGTGTTGGATAGCGGAGGGGTTAAAATTACTATTCCCACTCCAGCAAGTGTATCCGTAGGAAAGTGTTAGATAGCGGAGGGGAATCATTTACTATTCCCACTCCAGCAAGTTCAACAGTAAGTAAAGTGTTGGATAGCGGAGGGGTATAATTTACTATTCCCACTCCAGGGAGTGCAACAATAGGAAAAGTGTTGGATAGCGGAGGGGATAAAATTACTATTCCCACTCCAACAAGTGCAACAGTAGGGAAAGTGTTGGATAGCGGAGGGGAATAATTTTCTATTCCCACTCCAGCAAGTGCAACGGTAGGGAAAGTGTGGGATAGCGGAGGGGAACAATTTACTATTCCCACTCCAGGGAGTGCAACAATAGGAAAAGTGTTGGATAGCGGAGGGAATAAAATTACTATTCCCACTCCAGCGAGTGCAACAGTAGGGAAAGTGTTGGATAGCGGAGGGGATAAAATTACTATTCCCACTCCAGCAAGTGCAACAGTAGGGTAAGTGTTGGATAGCGGAGGGGAATAATTTACTATTCCCACTCCAGGGAGTACAACAGTAGGGAAAGTGTTGGATAGCGGAGCAGATAAAATTACTATTCCCACTCCAGATAGTGCAACAGTAGGGAAAGTGTTGGATAGCGGAGGGGATAAAATTACTATTCCCACTCCTGCGAGTGCAACAGTAGGGAAAGTGTTGGATAGCGGAGCGGTTAAAATTACTATTCCCACTCCAGCAAGTGCAACAGTAGGAAAGTGTTGGATAGCGGAGGAGATAAAATTACTATTCCCACTCCAGCTAGTCCAACAGTAGGGAAAGTGTTGGATAGCGGAGGGGTTAAAATTACTATTCCCACTCCAGCAAGTGCAACAGTAGGAAAGTGTTGGATAGCGGAAGGGAATAATTTACTATTCCCACTCCAGCAAGTGCAACAGTAGGGAAAGTGTTGGATAGCGGAGGGGAATAATTTACTATTCCCACTCCAGGGAGTACAACAGTAGGGAAAGTGTTGTATAGCGAAGGGGATAAAATTACTATTCCCACTCCAGCAAGTGCAACAGTAGGGAAAGTGTTGGATAGCGGAGGGGAATAATTTACTATTCCCACTCCAGCAAGTGCAACAGTAGAGAAAGTGTTGGATAGCGGAGGGGCATAATTTACTATTCCCACTCCAGGGAGTACAACAGTAGGGAAAGTGTAGGATAACAGAGGGAATAAAATTACTATTCCCACTCCAGCGAGTGCAACAGTAGGGAAAGTGTTGGATAGCGGAGCGGATAAATTTACTATTCCCACTCCAGATAGTGCAACAGTAGGAAAGTGTTGGATAGCGAAGGGGAATTATTAACTATTCCCACTCCAGCAAATGCAACAGTAGGGAAAGTGTTGGATAGCGGAGGGGAATAATTTACTATTCCCACTCCAGGGAGTGCAACAGTAGGGAAAGTGTTGGATAGAGGAGGGGATAAAATTACTATTCCCACTCCAGCACGAGCAACAGTAGGGAAAGTGTTGGATAGCGGAGGGGAATAATTTACTATTCTCACTCCAGCAAAATAATGAACATTAATTAACAAATAATTAACTAATTAAAAATAATTTACCTCCCACCATATTCCCCTATAAATAACCCCACCAATGTTGTAAAACCATAACACAATTAACATAATAAATTAACAATTAATTAATTAACTAATAACAATTAACAAGCAAATTAAAAACAATCAGTAATAAATTAATTCACAGAATTAACACTATTAAATAAAATTAAATAAATAATATATAACAAATATTTAAAAAATATTAAAATGTAATTACTTCCCACCCTACTCCCCTATCATCCCACAACATGCTCTTAAAAAAAGACACAATTAACATAATTAATAATTAATTAATAATTATTAATGACCAATTTATAGCGAATTAATAACACATTAATAACCACATTTAACAATATAAAATATTAAATACATAAATATGAATTAATAAAAATTATTAATTAATTAATTATAATTGAATTACTTCCCACCCTACTCCCCTATAAACCCACAACCCACTCCTAAAAAAATAACACAATTAATAATTAATAACCAATTAATAACTAATTAATAACAATTAAATTATCACAATTAACAATATAAGATATTAAATACATAAATATTAATTAATAATAAAAAAATGAAACAATTATAATTAAATTATTTCCCACCCTGTTCCCCTATAAACCCACAACCTGCTACGGAACTAAAACGCAAAATGTAATTTTTTTAAAATAATAACTTCTAAACTATTCCCACTCCAGCAAGTGCAACACTAGGGAAAGTGTTGGATAGCGGAGGAGATAAAATTACTATTCCCACTCCAGCGAGTGCAACAGTAGGAAAAGTGTTGGATAGCGGAGGGGTAAAAATGACTATTCCCACTCCAGCAAGTGCAACAGTATGAAAGTGATGGATAGCAGAGGGGAATAATTTACTATTCCCAAACTAGATAGTGCAACACTAGGGAAAATATTGGATAGCGGAGGGAATAAAATTACTATTCTGACTCCTGCGAGTGCAACAATAGAGAAAGTATTGGACAGCGGAGGGGTTAAAATTTTCTATTCCCACTCCAGAGAGTGCAACAGAAGGGATAGTGTTGGATAGCAGAGTGGATAAAATTACTATTCCCACTCCAGATAGTGCAACAGTAGGGAAATTGTTGAATAGCGGAGGAGATAGAAATTACTATTCCCACTCCAGCGAGTGCAACAGTAGGAAAAGTGTTGGATAGCGGCGGGGTAAAAATGACTATTCCCACTCCAGCAAGTGCAACAGTATGAAAGTGTTGGATAGCGGAGGGGAATAATTTACTATTCCCACTCCAGCAAGTGCAACAGTAGGGAAATTGTTGGATAGTGGAGTGGAATAATTTACTATTCCCACTCCAGGGAGTACAACAGTAAGGAAAGTGTTGGATAGCGGAGGGAATAAAATTACTATTCCCACTCCAGCAAGTGCAACAGTAGGAAAGTGTTGGATAGCGGAGCGGATAAAATTACTATTCCCACTCCAGCAAGTGCAACAGTAGGGTAAGTGTTGGATAGCGGAGGGGAATAATTTACTATTCCCACTCCAGGGAGTACAACAGTAGGGAAAGTGTTGGATAGCGGAGCGGATAAAATTACTATTCCCACTCCAGATAGTGCAACAGTAGGGAAAGTGTTGGATAGCGGAGGGGATAAAATTACTATTCCCACTCCTGCGAGTGCAACAGTAGGGAAAGTGTTGGATAGCGGAGCGGTTAAAATTACTATTCCCACTCCAGCAAGTGCAACAGTAGGAAAGTGTTGGATAGCGGAGGAGATAAAATTACTATTCCCACTCCAGCTAGTCCAACAGTAGGGAAAGTGTTGGATAGCGGAGGGGTTAAAATTACTATTCCCACTCCAGCAAGTGCAACAGTAGGAAAGTGTTGGATAGCGGAAGGGAATAATTTACTATTCCCACTCCAGCAAGTGCAACAGTAGGGAAAGTGTTGGATAGCGGAGGGGAATAATTTACTATTCCCACTCCAGGGAGTACAACAGTAGGGAAAGTGTTGTATAGCGAAGGGGATAAAATTACTATTCCCACTCCAGCAATTGCAAAAGTAGGGAAAGTGTTGGATAGCGGACGGGAATAATTTACTATTCCCACTCCAGCAAGTGCAACAGTAGAGAAAGTGTTGGATAGCGGAGGGGAATAATTTACTATTCCCACTCCAGGGAGTACAACAGTAGGGAAAGTGTAGGATAACAGAGGGAATAAAATTACTATTCCCACTCCAGCGAGTGCAACAGTAGGGAAAGTGTTGGATAGAGGAGCGGATAAAATTACTATTCCCACTCCAGCAAGTGCAACAGTAGGAAAGTGTTGGATAGCGGAGGAGATAAAATTACTATTCCCACTCCAGCTAGTCCAACAGTAGGGAAAGTGTTGGATAGCGGAGGGGTTAAAATTACTATTCCCACTCCAGCAAGTGCAACAGTAGGAAAGTGTTGGATAGCGGAAGGGAATAATTTACTATTCCCACTCCAGCAAGTGCAACAGTAGGGAAAGTGTTGGATAGCGGAGGGGAATAATTTACTATTCCCACTCCAGGGAGTACAACAGTAGGGAAAGTGTTGGATAGCGGAGGGAATAAAATTACTATTCCCACTCCAGCAAGTGCAACAGTAGAGAAAGTGTTGGATAGCGGAGGGGAATAATTTACTATTCCCACTCCAGGGAGTACAACAGTAGGGAAAGTGTTGGATAACAGAGGGAATAAAATTACTATTCCCACTCCAGCGAGTGCAACAGTAGGGAAAGTGTTGGATAGCGGAGGGGTTAAAATGACTATTCCCACTCCAGCAAGTGCAACAGTAGGGAAAGTGTTGGATAGCGGAGGGGAATAATTTACTATTCCCACTCCAGGGAGTGCAACAGTAGGGAAAGTGTTGGATAGAGGAGTGGATAAAATTACTATTCCCACTCCAGCACGAGCAACAGTAGGGAAAGTGTTGGATAGCGGAGGGGAATAATTTACTATTCTCACTCCAGCAAAATAATGAACATTAATTAACAAATAATTAACTAATTAAAAATAATTTGCCTCCCACCATATTCCCCTATAAATAACCCCACCAATGTTGTAAAACCATAACACAATTAACATAATAAATTAACAATTAATTAATTAACAAATAACAATTAACAAGCAAATTAAAAACAATCAGTAATAAATTAATTCACAGAATTAACACTATTAAATAAAATTAAATAAATAATATATAAAAAATATTTTAAAAAATATTAAATTGTAATTACTTCCCACCCTACTCCCCTATCATCCCACAACATGCTCTTAAAAAAAAGACACAATTAACATAATTAATAATTAATTAATAATTATTAATGACCAATTTATAGCGAATTAATAAAAAATTAATAACAAATTAATAACCACATTTAACAATATAAAATATTAAATACATAAATATGAATTAATAAAAAGTATTAATTAATTAATTATAATTGAATTACTTCCCACCCTAATCCCCTATAAACCCACAACCCACTCCTAAAAAAATAACACAATTAATAATTAATAACAAATTAATAACTAATTAATAACAATTAAATTATCACAATTAACAATATAAGATATTAAATACATAAATATTATTAATAATAAAAAAAAATATATATATATAATTATATTATTTCCCACCTTGTTTTCCTATAAACCCACAACCTGCTACGGAACTAAAACGCAAAATGTAATTTTTTTAAAATAATAACTTCTAAACTATTCCCACTCCAGCAAGTGCAACACTAGGGAAAGTGTTGGATAATGGAGGGAATAAAATTACTATTCCCACTCCAGCGAGTGCAACAGTAGGGAAAGTGTTGGATAGCGGAGGAGATAAAATTACTATTCCCACTCCAGCGAGTGCAACAGTAGGAAAAGTGTTGGATAGCGGAGGGGTAAAAATGACTATTCCCACTCCAGCAAGTGCAACAGTATGAAAGTGATGGATAGCAGAGGGGAATAATTTACTATTCCCAAACTAGATAGTGCAACAGTAGGGAAAATATTGGATAGCGGAGGGAATAAAATTACTATTCTGACTCCTGCGAGTGCAACAATAGAGAAAGTATTGGACAGCGGAGGGGTTAAAATTTTCTATTCCCACTCCAGAGAGTGCAACAGTAGGGATAGTGTTGGATAGCGGAGTGGATAAAATTACTATTCCCACTCCAGATAGTGCAACAGTAGGGAAATTGTTGAATAGCGGAGGAGATAAAATTACTATTCCCACTCCAGCGAGTGCAACAGTAGGAAAAGTGTTGGATAGCGGCGGGGTAAAAATGACTATTCCCACTCCAGCAAGTGCAACAGTATGAAAGTGTTGGATAGCGGAGGGGAATAATTTACTATTCCCACTCCAGCAAGTGCAACAGTAGGGAAAGTGTTGGATAGTGGAGTGGAATAATTTACTATTCCCACTCCAGGGAGTACAACAGTAAGGAAAGTGTTGGATAGCGGAGGGAATAAAATTACTATTCCCACTCCAGCGAGTGCAACAGTAGGGAAAGTGTTGGATAGCGGAGGGGATAACATTATTATTCCCACTCCAGATAGTGCAACAGTAGGGAAACTGTTGGATAGCGGAGGAGATAAAATTACTATTCCGCCTCCAGCGAGTGCAACACTAGGGAAAGTGTTGGATAGCGTAGGGGTTAAAATTACTATTCCCACTCCAGCAAGTGCAACAGTAGGAAAGTGTTGGATAGAGGAGGGGAATAATTTACTATTCCCACTCCAGCAAGTGCAACAGTAGGGAAAGTGTTGGATAGCGGAGGGGAATAATTTACTATTCCCACTCCAGGGAGTGCAACAGTAGGGAAAGTGTTGGAAAGCGGAGGGAATGAAATTACTATTCCCACTCCAGCGAGTGCAACAGTAGGGAAAGTGTTGGATAGCGAAGGGGATAAAATTACTATTCCCACTCCAGATAGTGCAACAGTAGGGAAAGTGTTGGATAGCGGCGAGGATAAAATTACTATTCACACTTCAGCGAGTGCAACAGTAGGGAAAGTGTTGGATAGCGGAGGGGTTAAAATTACTATTCCTACTCCAGCAAGTGCATCCGTAGGAAAGTGTTAGATAGCGGAGGGGAATAATTTACTATTTCCACTCCAGCAAGTTCAACAGTAAGGAAAGTGTTGGATAGCGGAGGGGTATAATTTACTATTCCCACTCCAGGGAGTGCAACAGTAGGAAAAGTGTTGGATAGCGGAGGGGATAAAATTACTATTCCCACTCCAACAAGTGCAACAGTAGGGAAAGTGTTGGATAGCGGAGGGGAATAATTTTCTATTCCCACTCCAGCAAGTGCTACAGTAGGGAAAGTGTGGGATAGCGGAGGGGAACAATTTACTATTCCCACTCCAGGGAGTACAACAGTAGGGAAAGTGTTGGATAGCAGAGGAAATAAAATTACTATTCCCACTCCAGCGAGTGCAACAGTAGGGAAAGTGTTGGATAGCAGAGGGGATAAAATTACTATTCCCACTCCAGCGAGTGCAACAGTAGGGAAAGTGTTGGATAGCGGAGGGGTTAAAATTACTATTCCCACTCCAGCAAGTGCAACAGTAGGAAAGTGTTGGATAGCGGAGGGGTTAAAATTACTATTCCCACTCCAGCAAGTGCAACAGTAGGAAAGTGTTGGATAGCGGAGCGGATAAAATTACTATTCCCACTCCAGAGAGTGCAACAATAGGGAAAGTGTTGGATAGCGGAGGGGATAAAATTACTATTCGCACTCCACCGAGTGCAACTGTAGGGAAAGTGTTGGATAGCGGAGGGGTTAAAATTACTATTCCCACGCCAGCAAGTGCATCCATAGGAAAGTGTTAGATAGCGGGGGGGAATCATTTACTATTCCCACTCCAGCAAGTTCAACAGTAAGGAAAGTGTTGGATAGCGATGGGGTATAATTTACTATTCCCACTCCAGGGAGTGCAACAGTAGGAAAAGTGTTGGATAGCGGAGGGGATAAAATTACTATTCCCACTCCAACAAGTGCAACAGTAGGGAAAGTGTTGGATAGCGGAGGGGAATAATTTTCTATTCCCACTCCAGCAAGTGCAATGGTAGGGAAAGTGTGGGATAGCGGAGGGGAACAATTTACTATTCCCACTCCAGGGAGTACAACAGTAGGGAAAGTGTTGGATAGCAGAGGGAATAAAATTACTATTCCCACTCCAGCGAGTGCAACAGTAGGGAAAGTGTTGGATAGCGGAGGGGATAAAATTACTATTCCCACTCCAGCGAGTGCAACAGTAGGGAAAGTGTTGGATAGCGGAGGGGATAAAATTACTATTCCCACTCCAGCGAGTGCAACAGTAGGGAAAGTGTTGGATAGCGGAGTGGTTAAAATTACTATTCCCACTCCAGCAAGTGCAACAGTAGGAAAGTGTTGGATAGCGGAGGAGATAAAATTACTATTCCCACTCCAGCTAGTGCAACAGTAGGGAAAGTGTTGGATAGCGAAAGGGTTAAAATTACTATTCCCACTCCAGCAAGTGCAACAGTAGGAAAGTGTTGGATAGCGGAGCGGATAAAATTACTATTCCCACTCCAGCAAGTGCAACAGTAGGGTAAGTGTTGGATAGCGGAGGGGAATAATTTACTATTCCCACTCCAGGGAGTACAACAGTAGGGAAAGTGTTGGATAGCGGAGCAGATAAAATTACTATTCCCACTCCAGATAGTGCAACAGTAGGGAAAGTGTTGGATAGCGGAGGGGATAAAATTACTATTCCCACTCCTGCGAGTGCAACAGTAGGGAAAGTGTTGGATAGCGGAGGGGTTAAAATTACTATTCCCACTCCAGCAAGTGCAACAGTAGGAAAGTGTTGGATAGCGGAGGAGATAAAATTACTATTCCCACTCCAGCTAGTCCAACAGTAGGGAAAGTGTTGGATAGCGGAGGGGTTCAAATTACTATTCCCACTCCAGCAAGTGCAACAGTAGGAAAGTGTTGGATAGCGGAAGGGAATAATTTACTATTCCCACTCCAGCAAGTGCAACAGTAGGGAAAGTGTTGGATAGCGGAGGGGAATAATTTACTATTCCCACTCCAGGGAGTACAACAGTAGGGAAAGTGTTGGATAGCGGAGGGAATAAAATTACTATTTCCACTCCAGCAAGTGCAACAGTAGGGAAAGTGTTGTATAGCGAAGGGGATAAAATTACTATTCCCACTCCAGCAAGTGCAACAGTAGGGAAAGTGTTGGATAGCGGAGGGGAATAATTTACTATTCCCACTCCAGCAAGTGCAACAGTAGAGAAAGTGTTGGATAGCGGAGGGGAATAATTTACTATTCCCACTCCAGGGAGTACAACAGTAGGGAAAGTGTGGGATAATAGAGGGAATAAAATTACCATTCCCACTCCAGTGAGTGCAACAGTAGGGAAAGTGTTGGATAGCGGAGGGGTTAAAATTACTATTCCCACTCCAGCAAGTGCAACAGTAGGAAAGTGTTGGATAGCGGAGGGGAATAATTTACTATTCCCACTCCAGCAAGTGCAACAGTAGGGAAAGTGTTGGATAGCGGAGGGGAATAATTTACTATTCCCACTCCAGGGAGTACAACAGTAGGGAAAGTGTTGGATAGTGGAGGGGATAACATTACTATTCCCACTCCATCAAGTGCAACAGTAGGGAAAGTGTTGGATAGCGGAGGGGAATAATTTTCTATTTCCACTCCAGCAAGTGCAACGGTAGGAAACTGTGGGATAGCGAAGGGGATAAAATTACTATTCCCTCTCCAGCAAGTGCAACAGTAGGGAAAGTGTTGGATAGCGGAGGGGAATAATTTACTAGTCCCACTCCAGCAAGTGCAACAGTAGGGAAAGTGTTGGATAGCGGAGGGGAATAATTTACTATTCCCACTCCAGGAAGTACAACAGTAGGGAAAGTGTTGGATAACGGAGGGAATAAAATTACTATTCCCACTCCAGCGAGTGCAACAGTAGGGAAAGTGTTGGATAGCGGAGCGGAAAAGTTTACTATTCCCACTCCAGATAGTGCAACAGTAGGGAAAGTGTTGGATAGCGGAGGGGTTAAAATTACTATTCCCATTCCAGCAAGTGCAACAGTAGGAAAGTGTTGGATAGCGGAGGGGAATTATTTACTATTCCCACTCCAGCAAGTGCAACAGTAGGGAAAGTGTTGGATAGCGGAGGGGAATAATTTACTATTCCCACTCCAGTGAGTACAACAGTATGGAAAGTGTTGGATAACGGAGGGAATAAAATTACTATTCCCACTCCAGCGAGTGCAACAGTAGGGAAAGTGTTGGATAGCGGAGGAGATAAAATTACTATTCCCACTCCAGCGAGTGCAACAGTAGGAAAATTGTTGGATAGCGGAGGGGTAAAAATGACTATTCCCACTCCAGCAAGTGCAACAGTATGAAAGTGATGGATAGCAGAGGGGAATAATTTACTATTCCCAATCCAGATAGTGCAACAGTAGGGAAAGTATTGGATAGCGGAGGGAATAAAATTACTATTCTGACTCTTGCGAGTGCAACAATAGAGAAAGTATTGGACAGCGGAGGGGTTAAAATTTTCTATTTCCACTCCAGAGAGTGCAACAGTAGGGATAGTGTTGGATAGCGGAGTGGATGAAATTACTATTCCCACTCCAGCGAGTGCAACAGTAGGGAAAGTGTTGGATAGCGAAGGGGATAAAATTACTATTCCCACTCCAGATAGTGCAACAGTAGGGAAAGTGTTGGATAGCGGCGAGGATAAAATTACTATTCACACTTCAGCGAGTGCAACAGTAGGGAAAGTGTTGGATAGCGGAGGGGTTAAAATTACTATTCCTACTCCAGCAAGTGCATCCGTAGGAAAGTGTTAGATAGCGGAGGGGAATAATTTACTATTTCCACTCCAGCAAGTTCAACAGTAAGGAAAGTGTTGGATAGCGGAGGGGTATAATTTACTATTCCCACTCCAGGGAGTGCAACAGTAGGAAAAGTGTTGGATAGCGAAGGGGATAAAATTACTATTCCCACTCCAACAAGTGCAACAGTAGGGAAAGTGTTGGATAGCGGAGGGGAATAATTTTCTATTCCCACTCCAGCAAGTGCTACAGTAGGGAAAGTGTGGGATAGCGGAGGGGAACAATTTACTATTCCCACTCCAGGGAGTACAACAGTAGGGAAAGTGTTGGATAGCAGAGGGAATAAAATTACTATTTCCACTCCAGCGAGTGCAACAGTAGGGAAAGTGTTGGATAGCGGAGGGGATAAAATTACTATTCCCACTCCAGCGAGTGCAACAGTAGGGAAAGTGTTGGATAGCGGAGGGGTTAAAATTACTATTCCCACTTCAGCAAGTGCAACAGTAGGAAAGTGTTGGATAGCGGAGGGGTTAAAATTACTATTCCCACTCCAGCAAGTGCAACAGTAGGAAAGTGTTGGATAGCGGAGCGGATAAAATTACTATTCCCACTCCAGAGAGTGCAACAGTAGGGAAAGTGTTGGATAGCGGAGGGGATAAAATTACTATTCGCACTCCACCGAGTGCAACTGTAGGGAAAGTGTTGGATAGCGGAGGGGTTAAAATTACTATTCCCACGCCAGCAAGTGCATCCATAGGAAAGTGTTAGATAGCGGGGGGAATCATTTACTATTCCCACTCCAGCAAGTTCAACAGTAAGGAAAGTGTTGGATAGCGATGGGGTATAATTTACTATTCCCACTCCAGGGAGTGCAACAGTAGGAAAAGTGTTGGATAGCGGAGGGGATAAAATTACTATTCCCACTCCAACAAGTGCAACAGTAGGGAAAGTGTTGGATAGCGGAGGGGAATAATTTTCTATTCCCACTCCAGCAAGTGCAATGGTAGGGAAAGTGTGGGATGGCGGAGGGGAGCAATTTACTATTCCCACTCCAGGGAGTACAACAGTAGGGAAAGTGTTGGATAGCAGAGGGAATAAAATTACTATTCCCACTCCAGCGAGTGCAACAGTAGGGAAAGTGTTGGATAGCGGAGGGGATAAAATTACTATTCCCACTCCAGCGAGTGCAACAGTAGAGAAAGTGTTGGATAGCGGAGGGGATAAAATTACTATTCCCACTCCAGCGAGTGCAACAGTAGGGAAAGTGTTGGATAGCGGAGGGGTTAAAATTACTATTCCCACTCCAGCAAGTGCAACAGTAGGAAAGTGTTGGATAGCGGAGGAGATAAAATTACTATTCCCACTCCAGCTAGTGCAACAGTAGGGAAAGTGTTGGATAGCGGAGGGGTTAAAATTACTATTCCCACTCCAGCAAGTGCAACAGTAGGAAAGTGTTGGATAGCGGAGCGGATAAAATTACTATTCCCACTCCAGCAAGTGCAACAGTAGGGTAAGTGTTGGATAGCGGAGGGGAATAATTTACTATTCCCACTCCAGGGAATACAACAGTAGGGAAAGTGTTGGATAGAGGAGCGGATAAAATTACTATTCCCACTCCAGATAGTGCAACAGTAGGGAAAGTGTTGGATAGCGGAGGGGATAAAATTACTATTCCCACTCCTGCGAGTGCAACAGTAGGGAAAGTGTTGGATAGCGGAGGGGTTAAAATTACTATTCCCACTCCAGCAAGTGCAACAGTAGGAAAGTGTTGGATAGCGGAGGAGATAAAATTACTATTCCCACTCCAGCTAGTCCAACAGTAGGGAAAGTGTTGGATAGCGGAGGGGTTCAAATTACTATTCCCACTCCAGCAAGTGCAACAGTAGGAAAGTGTTGGATAGCGGAAGGGAATAATTTACTATTCCCACTCCAGCAAGTGCAACAGTAGGGAAAGTGTTGGATAGCGGAGGGGAATAATTTACTATTCCCACTCCAGGGAGTACAACAGTAGGGAAAGTGTTGGATAGCGGAGGGAATAAAATTACTATTTCCACTCCAGCAAGTGCAACAGTAGGGAAAGTGTTGTATAGCGAAGGGGATAAAATTACTATTCCCACTCCAGCAAGTGCAACAGTAGGGAAAGTGTTGGATAGCGGAGGGGAATAATTTACTATTCCCACTCCAGGAAGTGCAACAGTAGAGAAAGTGTTGGATAGCGGAGGGGAATAATTTACTATTCCCACTCCAGGGAGTACAACAGTAGGGAAAGTGTGGGATAACAGAGGGAATAAAATTACTATTCCCACTCCAGTGAGTGCAACAGTAGGGAAAGTGTTGGATAGCGGAGGGGTTAAAATTACTATTCCCACTCCAGCAAGTGCAACAGTAGGAAAGTGTTGGATAGCGGAGGGGAATAATTTACTATTCCCACTCCAGCAAGTGCAACAGTAGGGAAAGTGTTGGATAGCGGAGGGGAATAATTTACTATTCCCACTCCAGGGAGTACAACAGTAGGGAAAGTGTTGGATAGTGGAGGGGATAAAATTACTATTCCCACTCCATCAAGTGCAACAGTAGGGAAAGTGTTGGATAGCGGAGGGGAATAATTTTCTATTTCCACTCCAGCAAGTGCAACGGTAGGGAAACTGTGGGATAGCGAAGGGGATAAAATTACTATTCCCTCTCCAGCAAGTGCAACAGTAGGGAAAGTGTTGGATAGCGGAGGGGAATAATTTACTAGTCCCACTCCAGCAAGTGCAACAGTAGGGAAAGTGTTGGATAGCGGATGGGAATAATTTACTATTCCCACTCCAGGAAGTACAACAGTAGGGAAAGTGTTGGATAACGGAGGGAATAAAATTACTATTCCCACTCCAGCGAGTGCAACAGTAGGGAAAGTGTTGGTTAGCGGAGCGGAAAAATTTACTATTCCCACTCCAGCAAGTGCAACAGTAGGGAAAGTGTTGGATAGCGGAGGGGTTAAAATTACTATTCCCATTCCAGCAAGTGCAACAGTAGGAAAGTGTTGGATAGCGGAGGGGAATTATTTACTATTCCCACTCCAGCAAGTGCAACAGTAGGGAAAGTGTTGGATAGCGGAGGGGAATAATTTACTATTCCCACTCCAGTGAGTACAACAGTAAGGAAAGTGTTGGATAACGGAGGGAATAAAATTACTATTCCCACTCCAGCGAGTGCAACAGTAGGGAAAGTGTTGGATAGCGGAGGAGATAAAATTACTATTCCCACTCCAGCGAGTGCAACAGTAGGAAAATTGTTGGATAGCGGAGGGGTAAAAATGACTCTTCCCACTCCATCAAGTGCAACAGTATGAAAGTGATGGATAGCAGAGGGGAATAATTTACTATTCCCAATCCAGATAGTGCAACAGTAGGGAAAGTATTGGATAGCGGAGGGAATAAAATTACTATTCTGACTCTTGCGAGTGCAACAATAGAGAAAGAATTGGACAGCGGAGGGGTTAAAATTTTCTATTTCCACTCCAGAGAGTGCAACAGTAGGGATAGTGTTGGATAGCGGAGTGGATAAAATTACTATTCCCACTCCAGATAGTGCAACAGTAGGGAAATTGTTGAATAGCGGAGGAGATAAAATTACTATTCCCACTCCAGCGATTGCAACAGTAGGAAAAGTGTTGGATAGCGGCGGGGTAAAAATGACTATTCCCACTCCAGCAAGTGCAACAGTATGAAAGTGTTGGATAGCGGAGGGGAATAATTTACTATTCCCACTCCAGCAAGTGCAACAGTAGGGAAAGTGTTGGATAGTGGAGTGGAATAATTTACTATTCCCACTCCAGGGAGTACAACAGTAGGGAAAGTGTTGGATAGCGGAGGGAATAAAATTACTATTCCCACTCCAGCGAGTGCAACAGTAGGGAAAGTGTTGGATAGCGTAGAGGATAAAATTATTATTCCCACTCCAGATAGTGCAACAGTAGGGAAACTGTTGGATAGCGGAGGAGATAAAATTACTATTCCCACTCCAGCGAGTGCAACACTAGGGAAAGTGTTGGATAGCGTAGGGGTTAAAATTACTATTCCCACTCCAGCAAGTGCAACAGTAGGAAAGTGTTGGATAGAGGAGGGGAATAATTTACTATTCCCACTCCAGCAAGTGCAACAGTAGGGAAAGTGTTGAGGGTTTTGAACCCGAAACCGGTCCCAGGATACTTGCTTCCGGTCCAGGGAAGACATGGCTTGGCAGTTCGGGCTGGACTGTTCCCATGAGGCACAGGGTCAGACTGATTTGCATATGGCCATGTCTGAACTGGGGTGGTGAAGTGAGCTAAAGAATGATGATGGATTAAACCCAGATCAGTTGACTGGGGGTGAGTGTTTGATTTGCTCTAACGCTCCATCCATCATCCCCTTTGGTATCGCTTTGTTCGCCCTAAGTTGGCAGGGTATGCCCAGACGTGGGTCCCTTGCTCACTTTGCCACTGGATTCAAGATAGCCTGGCTGATGAGGGTTTTGAACCCGAAACCGGTCCCAGGATACTTGTTTCCGGTCCAGGGTAGACATGGCTTGGCAGTTCGGGCTGGACTGTTCCCATGAGGCACAGGGCAGACTGATTTGCATATGGCCATGTCTGAACTGGGGTGGTGGAGTGAGCTAAAGAATGATGATGGATTAAACCCAGATCAGTTGACTGGGGGTGAGTGTTTGATTTGCTCTAACGCTCCGTCCATCATCCCCTTTGGTATCGCTTTGTTCGCCCTAAGTTGGCAGGGTATGCCCAGACGTGGGTCCCTTGCTCACTTTGCCACTGGATTCAAGATAGCCTGGCTGATGAGGGTTTTGAACCCGAAACCGGTCCCAGGATACTTGTTTCCGGTCCAGGGAAGACATGGCTTGGCAGTTCGGGCTGGACTGTTCCCATGAGGCACAGGGTCAGACTGATTTGCATATGGCCATGTCTGAACTGGGGTGGTGGAGTGAGCTAAAGAATGATGATGGATTAAACCCAGATCAGTTGACTGGGGGTGAGTGTTTGATTTGCTCTAACGCTCCGTCCATCATCCACTTTGGTATTGTTCTGTTCGCACTAAGTTGGCAGGGTATGCCCAGACGTGGGTCCCTTGCTCACTTTGCCACTGGATTCAAGATAGCCTGGCTGATGAGGGTTTTGAACCCGAAACCGGTCCCAGGATACTTGTTTCCGGTCCAGGGAAGACATGGCTTGGCAGTTCGGGCTGGACTGTTCCCATGAGGCACAGGGTCAGACTGATTTGCATATGGCCATGTCTGAACTGGGGTGGTGGAGTGAGCTAAAGAATGATGATGGATTAAACCCAGTTCAGTTGACTGGGGGTGAGTGTTTGATTTGCTCTAACGCTCCGTCCATCATCCCCTTTGGTATCACTCCAGATAGTGCAACAGTAGGGAAACTGTTGGATAGCTGAGGAGATAAAATTACTATTCCCACTCCAACGAGTGCGACACTAGGGAAAGTGTTGGATAGCGTAGGGGTTAAAATTACTATTCCCACTCCAGCAAGTGCAACAGTAGGAAAGTGTTGGATAAAGGAGGGGAATAATTTACTATTCCCACTCCAGCAAGTGCAACACTAGGGAAAGTGTTGGATAACGGAGGGAATAAAATTACTATTCCCACTCCAGCGAGTGCAACAGTAGGGAAAGTGTTGGATAGCGGAGGAGATAAAATTACTATTCCCACTCCAGCGAGTGCAACAGTAGGAAAAGTGTTGGATAGCGGAGGGGTAAAAATGACTATTCCCACTCCAGCAAGTGCAACAGTATGAAAGTGATGGATAGCAGAGGGGAATAATTTACTATTCCCAATCCAGATAGTGCAACAGTAGGGAAAGTATTGGATAGCGGAGGGAATAAAATTACTATTCTGACTCCTGCGAGTGCAACAATAGAGAAAGTATTGGACAGCGGAGGGGTTAAAATGTTCTATTCCCACTCCAGAGAGTGCAACAGTAGGGATAGTGTTGGATAGCAGAGTGGATAAAATTACTATTCCCACTCCAGATAGTGCAACAGTAGGGAAATTGTTGAATAGCGGAGGAGATAAAATTACTATTCCCACTCCAGCGAGTGCAACAGTAGGAAAAGTGTTGGATAGCGGCGGGGTAAAAATGACTATTCCCACTCCAGCAAGTGCAACAGTATGAAAGTGTTGGATAGCGGAGGGGAATAATTTACTATTCCCACTCCAGCAAGTGCAACAGTAGGGAAAGTGTTGGATAGTGGAGTGGAATAATTTACTATTCCCACTCCAGGGAGTACAACAGTAGGGAAAGTGTTGGATAGCGGAGGGAATAAAATTACTATTCCCACTCCAGCGAGTGCAACAGTAGGGAAAGTGTTGGATAGCGGAGGGGATAACATTATTATTCCCACTCCAGATAGTGCCACAGTAGGGAAACTGTTGGATAGCGGAGGAGATAAAATTACTATTCCCACTCCAGCGAGTGCAACACTAGGGAAAGTGTTGGATAGCGTAGGGGTTAAAATTACTATTCCCACTCCAGCGAGTGCAACAGTAGGGAAAGTGTTGGATAGCGAAGGGGATACAATTACTGTTCCCACTCCAGATAGTGCAACAGTAGGGAAAGTGTTGGATAGCGGCGAGGATAAAATTACTATTTACACTTCAGCGAGTGCAACAGTAGGGAAAGTGTTGGATAGCGGAGGGGTTAAAATTACTATTCCCACTTCAGCAAGTGCATCCGTAGAAAAGTGTTAGATAGCGGAGGGGAATAATTTACTATTCCCACTCCAGCAAGTTCAACAGTAAGGAAAGTGTTGGATAGCGGAGGGGTATAATTTACTATTCCCACTCCAGGGAGTGCAACAGTAGGAAAAGTGTTGGATAGCGGAGGGGATAAAATTACTATTCCCACTCCAACAAGTGCAACAGTAGGGAAAGTGTTGGATAGCGGAGGGGAATAATTTTCTATTCCCACTCCAGCAAGTGCTACAGTAGGGAAAGTGTGGGATAGCGGAGGGGAACAATTTACTATTCCCACTCCAGGGAGTACAACAGTAGGGAAAGTGTTGGATAGCAGAGGGAATTCCCACTCCAGCGAGTCCAACAGTAGGGAAAGTGTTGGATAGCGGAGGGGATAAAATTACTATTCCCACTCCAGCGAGTGCAACAGTAGGGAAAGTGTTGGATAGCGGAGGGGTTAAAATTACTATTCCCACTCCAGCAAGTGCAACAGTAGGAAAGTGTTGGATAGCGGAGGGGTTAAAATTACTATTCCCACTCCAGCAAGTGCAACAGTAGGAAAGTGTTGCATAGCGGAGCGGATAAAATTACTATTCCCACTCCAGAGAGTGCAACAGTAGGGAAAGTGTTGGATAGCGGAGGGGATAAAATTACTATTCGCACTCCACCGAGTGCAACTGTAGGGAAAGTGTTGGATAGCGGAGGGGTTAAAATTACTATTACCACTCCAGCAAGTGCATCCGTAGGAAAGTGTTAGATAGCGGAGGGGAATCATTTACTATTCCCACTCCAGCAAGTTCAACAGTAAGTAAAGTGTTGGATAGCGGAGGGGTATAATTTACTATTCCCACTCCAGGGAGTGCAACAGTAGGAAAAGTGTTGGATAGCGGAGGGGATAAAATTACTATTCCCACTCCAACAAGTGCAACAGTAGGGAAAGTGTTGGATAGCGGAGGGGAATAATTTCCTATTCCCACTCCAGCAAGTGCAACGGTAGGGAAAGTGTGGGATAGCGGAGGGGAACAATTTACTATTCCCACTCCAGGGAGTACAACAGTAGGGAAAGTGTTGGATAGCAGAGGGAATAAAATTACTATTCCCACTCCAGCGAGTGCAACAGTAGGGAAAGTGTTGGATAGCGGAGGGGATAAAATTACTATTCCCACTCCAGCAAGTGCAACAGTAGGAAAGTGTTGGATAGCGGAGCGGATAAAATTACTATTCACACTCCAGCAAGTGCAACAGTAGGGTAAGTGTTGGATAGCGGAGGGGAATAATTTACTATTCCCACTCCAGGGAGTACAACAGTAGGGAAAGTGTTGGATAGCGGAGCAGATAAAATTACTAGTCCCACTCCAGATAGTGCAACAGTAGGGAAAGTGTTGGATAGCGGAGGGGATAAAATTACTATTCCCACTCCTGCGAGTGCAACAGTAGGGAAAGTGTTGGATAGCGGAGCGGTTAAAATTACTATTCCCACTCCAGCAAGTGCAACAGTAGGAAAGTGTTGGATAGCGGAGGAGATAAAATTACTATTCCCACTCCAGCTAGTCCAACAGTAGGGAAAGTGTTGGATAGCGGAGGGGTTAAAATTACTATTCCCACTCCAGCAAGTGCAACAGTAGGAAAGTGTTGGATAGCGGAAGGGAATAATTTACTATTCCCACTCCAGCAAGTGCAACAGTAGGGAAAGTGTTGGATAGCGGAGGGGAATAATTTACTATTCCCACTCCAGGGAGTACAACAGTAGGGAAAGTGTTGTATAGCGAAGGGGATAAAATTACTATTCCCACTCCAGCAAGTGCAACAGTAGGGAAAGTGTTGGATAGCGGAGGGGAATAATTTACTATTCCCACTCCAGCAAGTGCAACAGTAGAGAAAGTGTTGGATAGCGGAGGGGCATAATTTACTATTTCCACTCCAGGGAGTACAACAGTAGGGAAAGTGTAGGATAACAGAGGGAATAAAATTACTATTCCCACTCCAGCGAGTGCAACAGTAGGGAAAGTGTTGGATAGCGGAGCGGATAAATTTACTATTCCCACTCCAGATAGTGCAACAGTAGGAAAGTGTTGGATAGCGAAGGGGAATTATTAACTATTCCCACTCCAGCAAATGCAACAGTAGGGAAAGTGTTGGATAGCGGAGGGGAATAATTTACTATTCCCACTCCAGGGAGTGCAACAGTAGGGAAAGTGTTGGATAGAGGAGGGGATAAAATTACTATTCCCACTCCAGCACGAGCAACAGTAGGGAAAGTGTTGGATAGCGGAGGGGAATAATTTACTATTCTCACTCCAGCAAAATAATGAACATTAATTAACAAATAATTAACTAATTAAAAATAATTTACCTCCCACCATATTCCCCTATAAATAACCCCACCAATGTTGTAAAACCATAACACAATTAACATAATAAATTAACAATTAATTAATTAACTAATAACAATTAACAAGCAAATTAAAAACAATCAGTAATAAATTAATTCACAGAATTAACACTATTAAATAAAATTAAATAAATAATATATAACAAATATTTAAAAAAATATTAAAATGTAATTACTTCCCACCCTACTCCCCTATCATCCCACAACATGCTCTTAAAAAAAAGACACAATTAACATAATTAATAATTAATTAATAATTATTAATGACCAATTTATAGCGAATTAATAACACATTAATAACCACATTTAACAATATAAAATATTAAATACATAAATATGAATTAATAAAAATTATTAATTAATTAATTATAATTGAATTACTTCCCACCCTACTCCCCTATAAACCCACAACCCACTCCTAAAAAAATAACACAATTAATAATTAATAACCAATTAATAACTAATTAATAACAATTAAATTATCACAATTAACAATATAAGATATTAAATACATAAATATTAATTAATAATAAAAAAATGAAACAATTATAATTAAATTATTTCCCACCCTGTTCCCCTATAAACCCACAACCTGCTACGGAACTAAAACGCAAAATGTAATTTTTTTAAAATAATAACTTCTAAAAATTATTAATAAATGTATTCTAATTAAATTACTTCCCACCCTATTCCCCTATAAACCCACAACCCGCTACGGAACTAAAATACACAAAAATTAATTAACAGAAAATTAATTACTTCTAAAAATTTCAAACAAACATTAAAAAATAAGCTATACTTATACAAAATAATTACATCACATACTTTAAACACACATGGTAAAATACAAAACACTAAAATAAATGTCGATATTATTAACGATATTTTTAGTAACGATATTACTAACTTCGATATTAAAAAAAACGATATTTCTTACCTTCATGTCGATATTCTGGTCAACGATATTCTTGCATGTCGATCTTGTGCCACCTCGATATTAAAAACTCGATATTCTGGCACATCGATATTCCAACATCGATATTATGTCTGTGCACCCAAATAGAGAAAGTGGACAAGTCGAGGAGTGAAGAGATTTATGAACATTACACAATATGTCCTCTACATTCAAAAGAAGTAATAGGATACAGCATTGAGTTATTTCAAATGAAAAAAGCAAAGGGAACTCCAATGAGTGTATGGGAGAAAAGCTTAGAAGCTCGTTGTTTTTCACAGCTGTTCCCCACTGGACAAGGTGGACGATTTGATAAGCGACCTGTACGGATTCCAGCTTCAGAATATCGCTCAACAAGATTATACTCTGAAGATCCTAGATTTCGACAGTGCATTCCATATATATTTCACCTTTTGTTTGAAAGTGATTTGTCTTCTCTTTCGTATGCAGTGAACCACATACTTAAAACGGGAGTTCATCAATCACTTGTTTCAGCCAAAGAATTCATGGACAAAGTTCAACGAACAGATGAAAATTTAGAAGCACAGTTAATTAATTTGATGGCATGTCAATGTGGAACCAATGAGTATTGGTTTCGTCGTCATGGTGAACTTAAGTGTATGTTAAGAAACTTAGGTACACCAACATGGTTTGTAACACTTAGGGGCTGATTCCGATCTCGGCCGGTAGTGCTCCGAATCGGATTCGGATTTACCGGATCCGATTCGGAGCCCTGTTTCCCGACCGAATCGTACGCGGGTCCGGCCGAGCGAGTACGATGCAGGCACCCGCGAAATCTCCGACCGACTCGAACGCGGCTTCAACACGCTCCGACCGACTCGCATGGACACGACTCGCACCGCGCTATGGAGACGTATCCCGGCCGGGTAAGTACGATGCGCGCTGCGAGCAGTCCGACCGACTCGCGCCGTCCGGCTCGAAAAAGCTGTCGGAGCCGGACTTTGGGGGTCCGCGTCGGACCCCCTGTACGTGTAGGCGCGCGAGTCGCACACAGGGGGACCCATGGGTCCCCCTACCTGTGCATGTACGCCGCGATGCGCATCGATGCGTACCTGCTGTAGGGGCGCCCTTGTCCGCCTCGCACCCATTGAGTCAATGGGAGCCCGCGTACGCATTGTACGAACGGCTCCCATTGACTTCAATGGGAGTCCGACCGACTTCGAGTCCGATGGCATGCGTGCGCATCGTACTCGCTCGGTCGGACTGCCAGAGTCCGATTTGGTCGGAAATCTCTCCGGGTCCGGCTCGGTCGGAGAGATTTCCGGCCCGAATCGAAATCGGCCCCTATGGGGTCGATTCCGATTCGGGCCGGAAAAAGCACCGACCGACTCGGAGCCGGAATTAATTCCGACCGACACGTACCTGTGGCGCCCGACACGCCAAGTACGATGCAAGGCGTGCAAAATCCGACCGACACGTACTGAACCCAAGCCGAACGACCGAGCCGCACGGAAAACAGCAATCCGGCCGGAAAAACACGCGAATCGAACCGACCGACACGCACCCGGAACAAATCCAACCGAAACGTACACGCGAACTCCAAACCGCTAAGTACGATGCAAGGCGCGAAAACCACGACCGAGTCGTACGGAGGACAAGCCGTACGACCGACACGCATACAAAACCGAGCCGAAGTAACACAAAACACCGCGACCGACGCGTACGCAGCATAGAAAACTGCACAAACACAGCGTGAATGAAACGGAGAAGACCGTACGAGACAAATGCAGGGTCCGACTCGGTCACAAGAACGTTTCCAACATGCACAGAAAGTACTAAGGAAAAATACACAAAAAAAGGCCAAACAAGCAATTACAAAGCCAGTAAATACTGGGGGGTGGGGACAGAGAACAAAGACACACCCACAACTCCACCCATATAAAGGACACAAATCCCAACCATGATCCTTTGCAAATGCTATAATACTGCCAGCACTCAACAGACAGCAACCACACACCCACAGCTCATCCCTCACACAAGCCACACACCATCAGCACACCAACAAATAGCTACCTCACATACACCCAGCAAAACACACACTCACACACCCTCACCTGCACACCAACACACACATCACTCACCATCACCACCCATCACCATGCCCCCAAGAAGAATCACAAGTTCCTAGATTGTGAATTGGAAGTCCTGGTAGACGAGATCCTCAGGGTAGAGCCACAGCTGTTTGGCACACTGGTCCAACAGACACCCATCTCCCAGAAAACCAAGATGTGGGAGAGGATCATCAACAGGGTGAACGCACAATCACCATGTCTGCGCACAAAGACTGACATCCAGAACAGGTGGTATGACGTGCGCAGGAGGGTACGGGAGCTGCTCAAGAAGGACTACCTCCTGAGCCAATACACCGGCAGTGGCCCTCCTGCCAAGCCAGTATACCTCAGGCCCTGGGAGGAGAAGGTGCGGGCCATCCTTCCGCCAGTGAGCGTCTATGGACTAGAGAACATCCCAGAGCCTGGTGAGTACACAACAAATGTACACAATATTCTGCCACAATACACACACACATCACTGTCAAGGGAGAGTCAAACCATGCACTCATAGCAATTACACAGCAACCAGAACAGAATCATCCCAAAATGTGTATGTCAGTCAGATAAACACAACACATGCCATCTCAAAGTTACATTTAACCGTGTCATCACATGTACAAACACAACTACAACTACAGCTAGGCAGTGGCACAAATAGAACTAACAAACACATCCAGACATGTAGCCACCACTACAACACCAACACACAGTGAAGACCACTGAAAGGAAGGAATTCTGTGTATGCTGGGCAAGTCAGTGTAGCCAATAGCATCATGGGAGTCGTAGTCACAGATATTGCTCACCCCCACAACTGTCCCATCAACACCACCATGAACCATGCGCACATCACAGGGAGTGGAAAAGGACTCACAAGATGGCTGACACTGGCTACTGCTGTGGGGAGCACAAGGCCCTGCTGGCAACTGTGCAACAACCAACAGCAGGACACCACTGACTGACATCCTGAGAGACAACTTCCACTCCCTGCAATGGAAGCACGTTCCATGGTGGGATATCTGGCTGGGTGGGAAGGAGGACTCGCAGCACTGACCATAGTCACAAGCACCTCCCCTCACACACCCCCTCAACACAAACTCCACAGAACCCACCTGGGAGAATGCAATGCCTCACATCCTAACTCAAGATCCCACAAAGAACCACCACCCTGGGTTATGTTGTGTGAAGCACAGGGACACTCCTGGGACTTTTAGCCAAACAACTGCCAGGACAACACTCCCAGCCATCATGTCAGCACAGGCAGCCCACCCCACAGGGAAGCAGAGTCAAAAGGAAGGAAGCATGGGCATGCTGGGAAGGGGGGTGGAGGCAATAGCATGATGGGAGTAGTAGGCACAGATATTGCTCAACCTCACAACTGGCCCATCAACACCACCCTGAACCATGCTCACATCACAGGGAGTGGATAAGGACTGACAAGATGGCTGACACTGGCTACTGCTGTGGGGAGCACAAGGCCCTGCTGGGAACTGTGCACCAACAAACAGCACAACACCACTGCCTGACATCCTGAAAGCCAACTTGCACTCTCTGCAATGCAAGCACGTTCCATGGTGGGATATCTGGCTGGGTGAGAAGGAGGACTCGCAGCACTGACCATAGTCACAAGCACCTCCCCTCACACGCCCACTCAACACATACTCCACAGAACCCACCTGGGAGAATGCAATGCCTCACATCCTAACTCAAGATCCCACAAAGAACCTCCACCCTGGGTTTTGTTGTGTGAAGCACAGGGACACTCTTTGGACTTTTAGCCAAACAACTGCCAGGACAACACTCCCAGCCATCCTGTCAGCACAGGCAGGCCACCCCACAGGGAAGCAGAGTCAAAAGGAAGGAAGCATGGGCATGCTGGGAAGGGGGGTGGAGGCAATAGCATGATGGGTGTCGTAGGCACAGCTCTACATCCCCCACCACATGGCCCAGCAAGCTCACACTCACGCATGCACATCCCACAGAGAGTGGAAAGGCCCATCAAAGATGTCTGACACTGTTGCTGTGTCGTGGGGAGCACAAGGGCATGCTGGGAACTGCACACCAACCAACAGCAGGACACCACTGTCAGCCATCTTGCCATTGCTCTCACACCCACACACACTGAACTCCCCACAAAAGCAAGTAAGTATGGGAATGCTGGTAAGTGGGGTGGAGGCAATAGCATGATGGGAGTCATAGTCACAGACATAGCTCACCCCCACAACTGTCCCATCAACACCACCCTGAACCATGCTCACATCACAGGGAGTGGATAAGGACTGACAAGATGGCTGACACTGGCTACTGCTGTGGGGAGCACAAGGCCCTGCTGGGAATTGTGCACCAACAAACAGCAGGACACCACTGTCAGCCATCTTGCCATTGCTCTCACACCCACACACACTGAACTCCCCACAAAAGCAAGTAAGTATGGGAATGCTGGGAAGTGGGGTGGAGGGAATAGCATGATGGGAGTCATAGTCACAGACATAGCTCACCCCCACAACTGTCCCATCAACACCACCCTGAACCATGCTCACATCACAGGGAGTGGATAAGGACTGACAAGATGGCTGACACTGGCTACTGCTGTGGGGAGCACAAGGCCCTGCTGGGAACTGTGCACCAACAAACAGCACAACACCACTGCCTGACATCCTGAAAGCCAACTTGCACTCTCTGCAATGCAAGCACGTTCCATGGTGGGATATCTGGCTGGGTGGGAAGGAGGACTTGCAGCACTGACCATAGTCACAAGCACCTCCCCTCACACACCCCCTCAACACATACTCCACATAACCCACCTGGGAGAATGCAATGCCTCACATCCTAACTCAAGATCCCACAAAGAACCTCCACCCTGGGTTATGTTGTGTGAAGCACAGCGACACTCTTTGGACTTTTAGCCAAACAACTGCCAGGACAACACTCCCAGCCATCCTGTCAGCACAGGCAGCCCACACCACAGGGAAGCAGAGTCAAAAGGAAGGAAGCATGGGCATGCTGGGAAGGGGGGTGGAGGCAATAGCATGATGGGAGTAGTAGGCACAGATATTGCTCAGCCTCACAACTGTCCCATCAACACCACCCTGAACCATGCTCACATCACAGGGAGTGGAAAACAACTGACAAGATGGCTGACACTGGCTACTGCTGTGGGGAGCACAAGGCCCTGCTGGCAACTGTGCAACAACCAACAGCAGGACACCACTGACTGACAACCTGAAAGACAACTTTCACTCCCTGCAATGCAAGCACAGTCCATGGTGGGATAACTGACTGGCTGGGTGGGAAGGAGGGCCGGCTGTCAACCAAATACAACCAATGCAGACCATGTTCACACCCCAACAAATACATAGAAATGCCCAAATAATGCAGGACAATGTGCTACACCAATATCAACCCCTGACTGTGACAACTTAGGACAATGCAATGTACAGGCCCGCACCCAGAGGCACAGTCACAACTGTCAGGTGTGTCAACCATTGATGCCTGCAGAAACATAACATACATTGTGTGTGTCTCTCAAAAACAGGTGATGATGGGGACACAGCAGCAGACGCTGAGGAGTCCCAGTCCCAGGCTCAAGAGGATACGGAGCTCACTGGTGTCGTACAGCCTCTGCCCTCCTCGGACGAAGAAGACCAACCTGGCACATCCGGTGCAAGTCAACATGCAGCACCAGCAGGACCACCAGCTGCAGCACCAGCAGGACCTCCAGCTGCACCCCCTGCACCCACCCCTCCAACGACTGTCACCACAAATACCATCCCTGCCGACATGGACAGAACAAGGAGCACCACCAGCACAGGGACCCTGGACCAACGTGGGGCCATGGACACCACCACCACCACCAACCCCCAAGGGGGACCAGGGTCATCTGTGCGTGCCACTGCACGCACTGCACATGTCGGCAGGGGTGGTGGGAGGGGTGGGAGACAGAGGTCGCTGCTTGCAGAGGTTGCTGGTGTGCATGATGACCCACAACTGGTACGCATAGCCGATGCGTACCAGTCCAGCACCGGAGATCTCAGCCAGGTAGTGGGGCTCCTCAGAGACATGAAACAGCAGCAGGCTGCCCATCATGCCCGCTTGGACTCACACATGTCCCGCATGGAGTCCAAGTGGGACGCACTGCAAGAGATGACGGCGGTGCACAGGGACATATTACAATGCCTCCGCCAGATGAACAGCAACCAGTCCACACCTCCCTGTGTGCCAACAACATCTGGTGCTGAACAAAGTGCAACTGCCACAGGGAGGGAGGATGACTCTGGCGGAGAGTCCCCTGCACCGCAGCAGCCTGTACTTGAGGGGTCCCCCCCAAAGAAGAGGGGTCGTCCAAGGAGGGGCAAGTGAGAGGCCGATGGCCAAGTGCAACCCCCAGGAAGCCTGAACCTGTTCTGGATGTTCACCTTTGTGCACAAACTGTTCACCCTGTTGACGGCAACACAACTCCCACACATGACATGGGGAGTACAAGTTGGACCAATGTCTCAGACAACTGTGGCCCCGATACTGGGGATTTTGTCTACCAGGACTTTCAATTCACCTAGGAACTTCTGATTGCAATATATATGTACAGCACTAACCATCCTATGCACTATTCACACAAATGTATCACAATAAACACACTAATACACCATACTTGCCTCTGTTGTGATTCCAACGTGGGTGCTGTCATGGGGATGATGAACTGCAAAATTACACTGTGTATGCGAACTGCAACAGCAAGTACAACACAGGCATGTGAGTAAAGGCAATGTGACACATATGAGGGAGACACACCACCAGGGCTACACAACACATACACACCTAGGCCATCTGACTCATTGCCTACACTGATGTTGCCAGGGAAGACGGTGCAATGCACAGACACCACACCTATTCCCAGTTGTAGTCAAGTAGCCCACAGGTGCAGTAAGCAAATGGCAGTCAAATGTGTGACCACAGACAACGCACATCACAAAGTGAAGCACAGGTTTATTACACAGTTGCAACATGTCGTAACCACTACAGATGCAAGGTAATCCCACCTGGCAGCGGGCACACAGTCAACAACTGTAGAAGGAAGGAAGTCCATGGGTGTGGCGCACATCACCTGTAGGGACACAACAGCTACCACCCTGGAAGTACAATCACGTCGTCGGTGGACACAGTTGACCAAACAAATCTGAAAGTACCCTGTGAAGGACAGAAATGACACACAGTCAAAAGCAATGGAGAACAGGACAGAACAGCAAAACTCATGCACAATACATGTTACAAGATACCCACCCAGAACCAAGTTAGCATGTCAACACTGTTGGGGAGTACAGACCACCTGTAAGCACACATCACTACACACATCCAGTCAAGTAGCCCATGGACACACTCCAACAGCACCAGAGCACCACCTACACATATCATGCCAACTCACATCATTGACATGACACCTCAGGATACTCACATTCAGCTAAAGAAGTTGGTGATGAGCTGTGTGCGGACATCACCCTCATCATCATCATCATCACTGGCATCGTGGTCCAGGCCAGGATCCTCCACAGGTGGCGGATGTTGGTCATTGTCATCCTGGATGAGAGGCAACTCCTTCTGCACTGCCATGTTGTGGAGCATGCAGCAGACAATGATAATCTTGCACACCTTCGCTGGGGCATATGGGAGGGACCCTCCTGTCTTGTCCAGGCAGCGGAAGCGGCTCTTCAGGAGACCAAATGTCCGCTCAATCACTCTCCTGGTCCGACCATGTGCCTCATTGTAGCGCATCTGGGCTGGTGTCACAGGGTTCCTGAGGGGTGTCAGCAACCACGGCATGTTGGGGTATCCCGAGTCACCTACGGACAGACAAGTGCACATTAGCTGACTTGGAAAAGTGGGCGGAATACTACAGAGCAGATCACACACAATGGCACAAAGTCAGTACACACCGACAAGCCAGGCACGCTGGTTCTGCATCTGTGCCATCATCCTGGGGATGCGACTACTCCTCATCACAAAGGCATCGTGTGCTGAACCAGGGAAACAGGCACACACGTGTGTGATGGTCATATCTGCAAGACACACCACCAGTGCATTGACCGAGTGGTAGTGCTTGCGGTTACGGTAGGCCTGCTCCTGGGCCTGTGGTGGTACCAAAGCCACATGTGTCCCATCAATGGAGCCAATGACATGCGGCATCCTCCCCAGGGCATAGAAGTCACTCTTCACGTCAGTGAGTCGTTGCAGTCTAGGGAAATAGATGTACCGGTTCAGAAATAGCAACATTGCCTCCAAAACATCGCGGAGCACACAGCTCAACATGGTCTGTGACATCCCACCAGCAGTCGCCACAGTATGTTGGAAGGTACCGGTGGCAAAGAAGTGTAGGGCTGCCATCACCTTCACCTTGGGGGTCAGCGCTGTAGGATACGGCCGGCCAGGCTGCAAATGTGGGGCCAACTGCACTGCCAAATCCTCAATCAGCTGCCTGGTGAAGCGGTACCGTCGGATGCTGTCCCGTTCCACCATCGTTGCCAGGTCTGGGAATGGTCTATGGACAGCAGGAGCCCTGCAGTGCAGAGGAGAAGAAAGCAAGATTGTCAGTCACCCCACATATGCGGCATTGAACACACTCAATATCACAACATACATCATTATGAGGCACAACTACATGAAGTGTGCAGTTCCGTAAGGACATGTATGGTACATACATGGCCAACATCTGTCATCACGGTTCAACAAGTGGCATCAATAAGTCCCAGGTTGGCCCATTGGATATCATGAGGCCGTGTCACAGTTCCCATCTCCTGCTGCCGTGTCACAATCACCCCCCACAGTGACATGTGAGGACAGATGTGCCCCAGGCATCACAGCTCAATGACAGGTACATTCCCAGGGACCCTGTATTGCCACATGGACACTGGCATTACATGGAGTATCATGTATACACCACAGCAAAACAACCATGACCCCCACAGGTAGTGGTCCCACTTGCCACTGCAGGACAGACATGGACGTCTGTGACACACACACGCACAACATCAAAGTCCATGCACACACAACGTGGATGTGGAGACTGTCTCCCATTGTGCACATGAAATCAGAGACATTGTAAACACTACATGCACACAGACTGTGGAGGACCATCACTATTGTGCCACTGGGACACCCTGGCTCAAACATACCGTCCCACATGGGACTCACGGGGTATGTGACATGACATACACATACACCACCGTGAAATGTGACCATGGCACATGCACAGATATGAACAGTTGCACATCACAGTGGTCATGTACACGTAACACCCAGGATCCTGTCCCCATGAACACGTGCACAGCCTGGGGGTGGCTGCCCCCAGGTGACACCCACAGGACAACATGTACACCAACATACACACAATAGGAAATGCAGCCTTACATGCCTTATGATACAGTTTGGACAGGCTGTCGTGTTGTAGGTGTGCCCCTCACTCCCTGGGAGCTATCTGTGGCTGGCATATGTTCATCTGAGACAGGCATGGTGACATATGCCAGTCACTTGTACAGGGATGCGTTGAACAGCAATGGACCGATCGGTGCCCCCGGCCGGCCCATTGCATTCAATGTGTGCGGGTACGCGTTGTACCCCTGTACGCGTTGAACAGCAATGGACCGATCGGTGCCCCCGGCCGGCCCATTGCATTCAATGTGTGCGGGTACGCGTTGTACCCCTGTACGCGTTGAACAGCAATGGACCGATCGGTGCCCCGGCCGGCCCATTGCATTCAATGTGTGCGGGTACGCGTTGTACCCCTGTACGCGTTGAACAGCAATGGACCGATCAGTGCACCCGGCCGGCCCATTGCATTCAATGTGTGCGGGTACGCGTTGTACCCCTGTACGCGTTGAACAGCAATGGACCGATCGGTGCACCCGGCCGGCCCATTGCATTCAATGTGTGCGGGTACGCGTTGTACCCCTGTACGCGTTGAACAGCAATGGACCGATCGGTGCCCCCGGCCGGCCCATTGCATTCAATGTGTGCGGGTACGCGTTGTACCCCTGTACGCGTTGAACCGCAATGGACCGATCGGTGCCCCGGCCGGCCCATTGCATTCAATGTGTGCGGGTACGCGTTGTACCCCTGTACGCGTTGAACAGCAATGGACCGATCAGTGCCCCGGCCGGCCCATTGCATTCAATGTGCGCGGTACGCGTTGTACCCCTGTACGCGTTGAACAGCAATGGACCGATCGGTGCACCCGGCCGGCCCATTGCATTCAATGTGTGCGGGTACGCGTTGTACCCCTGTACGCGTTGTACACGCAATGGACCGATCGGTGCCCTCGGCCGGCCCATTGCATTCAATGTGTGCGGGTACGCGTTGTACCCCTGTACGCGTTGAACAGCAATGGACCGATCGGTGCCCCGGCCGCCCATTGCATTCAATGTGTGCGGTACGCGTTGTACCCCTGTACGCGTTGAACAGCAATGGACCGATCGGTGCCCCGGCCGGCCCATTGCATTCAATGTGTGCGGGTACGCGTTGTACCCCTGTACGCGTTGAACAGCAATGGACCGATCGGTGCCCCCGGCCGGCCCATTGCATTCAATGTGTGCGGGTACGCGTTGTACCCCTGTACGCGTTGAACAGCAATGGACCGATCGGTGCGCACCCATTGACAATGGCCTAGCCTGGCAACGGACGCGTTTTCTAAATTCGAACGAGTCGGTTGCTGGAAATTCAGTTGGTCACCCACAACAATGTTGCAAAATCATGTATGTCATGAAGTTGAAGATTTGAAGGATGCTGTGGGCGTGTATTGGTGCTGCTATTCCATGGATTGGCCAGATTCAGAAGATGCAAACGACTTGGACCTATCACTTTGGACACATGGGACAGTATCTGCCTCTCCAGCACATATATATTGCTGGCTGTTCCCCTGAGAGCTCACTTGCCTGCACTACATGCTCCAGGATGACATCTGCCACTGCACTGCTGCTGTCTCTGCCCCCTCTGGACCCTGCAATGGCACGTACTGTGGAGAGAGCCCCAGCCTTCAGCCTTGAGGAGAACCAGGCCCTGCTGGACAGCCTACTTCCACAGTACAGCAAGCTGTATGGGACACCAGGGGAGCAGGTGAATGTTCTGTGCACTGCCTTTCTGAATGTGCATTTTGTCTGACTAGCAAGGCTGAAAGTCTGCACGCCACTGGCTAGCAGGCTCACTGAGTAGTTGTCACCCCCCATAGTGTGTAGTGACATGCACTGGACAGGTATGGTGCAGTGACAGTGCATTTGAACAAGGTTTTACTTCCCATGCAATGATACCATGTAGTGACTTCTGGCAAACTGTCCATGGGCAGCGTTGCACTGCCTGTGTACATCATGTGCCCCTGTGATTGAGACATGTATATACAACTGTGTCATGCACGGATATGTTGCATGTGTAGTAATGGCCTTTTCACTTTGTCATCCTGACTGGTTAATGCCCATCGGAAGCAGGAGATCTGGAAGGACATCGTCCGGGCTGTCCGGTCCGTGGGGGTCTACAAGCGCCAGATCCGCAACTGCCAGAAGAGGTGGCAGGACCTTTGGGGCTGGACCCGGAGGATTGCACGGGTCCAGCTGAAGCTGTCGCCTCCTCGCAGGAGGGGCGGAACACGGACCCTGACCCCCCACATGCTCCAGATCCTGGCGGTGGTGTTTCCAGACCTGGATGGGCAGCTGAAGGCCAGACAGCAGCAAGGAGGGGTGAGTCAAAGACTGCACTGTGAACTCTGTATTACATGCTATGTGCCCTCCTCTGGCCTGGTTAAACTGCCACAGTACAGCAGTCATGTTGTCCAGGAGCCATGTCCCTCTATTGTGCACTGCCCACTCCTCATCTGATACCCAGGTGTGGCCCTTACATTCAGGGAATTGTGTCACTTGGGACTGTGTCCTTGCAGTTTGCTTCACTCAAGGTGGGGGACAGCATCTGTTTCCCTAACTCTGTTGTGGGCATCATGGGTGGGTCCATTGTTCACACAACGCCTGTGTTCGGACATGTAATCTGCGTGTTGCTTTGATATGCGGTCCACTTGCTGAGCTGAGCCACCACATGTGCCTGGGGTATCTGGCACACACCAATGCAGCGGGTGGGAACAATGTTTGGGCCCCAGGAGTGTGCAGATTACGTGTGTCACACATATATAGCCAGCTATCCACTGTCCAGGGCTCATCCCTCATTCATGTGGGGCAGGACAGTCATGCCTACTCCAGCCCATCCAATACACCTGTACTCCCACTCCCGTGTATCAGCTGACACATTGTGCGCAGTGATTTGACCCCTCAGGTGTCTGCCTCTGTGTCAGTGTGCTGTGGATTTGTTGCCAGGACTGCTGGGGTGTTTCTCGGTAGGGGCTCAGCATGCCACTGGAGATGTGACCATAGGAGACGATACTTGTGTGTCACATAGGTGTTTGATCAGCTGCCTGTGCAGATTGGGGTATGCGAATGTGAAGTTCAGGCAGCTGTTTGCCATTCACAGCAGATTGTGAGGGGCTCAGGTTCAGAGGGTAGTGTCACAGGTCTCCCATATGTCCAATCGGTATGACCTGGACAGATGAGGGTTAAGATGATGTGTTGTGTGGGGGATGTACATGTGCACTTGTGCAGCTCCAGGACTTGCATTCCCCATGACCTACTATTGTGACACAGTGCAGAGTGTTGTTGTCTGGCTGCCAAGTCATACATCACTGAGACAGTGATGTATGACTTAGCAGTCATGCCTCCGCCATGGCATGTGTCTACTTATTGGTGATCCTGCAGGGGAGTGACATGTGCTACATGCACACCATTGTGGCGATGGCTATCAGGACATTGGTGCATCATGGTGTCTGTCGCTGGTATGCATCACATGCATTTCCTATTTGACTCTGGGCATCCCTTTCATCCGGAAACCTGTACTGACTCAGTGGCAAGAGTTGTGATGTGTGCATGTCCACATGCTACACCGTGTCCTCTGCACTGTCCAACTACTGTGTAGGTGGTGCATGTGTCCACACTGGGGTGTTGCTATCCAACAGACACCAGACAGATGGGTGCAAGGCCATGTGGGATGTGAGTGCCATGGTTGGCATCAGACTGACAATTGGCTTCTCCTGTTCAGTTAGGGCACTTTTAGCAATGTTCAACTAATGATGCCAGGGCTTGCTCTGTAATGTGCTGTGCTCACAGTGGTGTGTGCGTTTGGTGCAGGTGACTGATGTCTCTCTGTTTCCCCATTGTTTGCAGATACATCCACGGCCACGGAAGGGGACAGCTCCAAGGACCAGGAGGAGCCGGAGAGCCAGACTGGGTCAGCAGCCGAGGAGTGGTCGGAGGGACCCAGTGGCACGGAGGGCGAGGGGAGCCACACCGAGGAGTCCTCAGCAGCATCCACCTCAGCTGAGGACCACAGCGGCTCGGAGGATGACTCCCTTATGGAGGCGGGTGTCAGCAGCCACCACACCCCAGCTAGTGTTGCTGTCCCCGCCACCACCAGCACCACCACCGCCCTCCCATCGACTCCCATTCCCCAGGTCCGTGGAGGCTCCCATGTTCGGGAGCGTGTCTCCTTTGGGACAGGCACCGCACCCCCTGCCCCTGTGTCCCCTGCTGCCCTGAGTGAGGAGTCTGTGTACCTCCTTCGCCAGCTCCATGTAGGGCAGACAGCCATGCTGAGTGTCCTCCATGCGCACACCGCTCTGTTGACTCAGCTGGTGTCGTTCATGGAGGGCATCTCATCGGGCATGTCTGACCTACAGAGGGGCAATAGGTCCATGGACTCCTCCCTGACGGCAGCAGTGTCCCTCCTCAGACAGTCCCTCACCCCTCCTGCCTCTGCTCCATCCACACTCCCCAGCACCTTACCCGTCCCAAGCACACACACACCGGCACAGGCACACACCAGCACACACACGTCCAGCACACAGACACACACGCCACAAACAAAACGCACATGCACGCACAGTCAGGGGACTGAAACCAGACTCACAGGGGATGGGGCCCTGGAACACACACACGCATCCACGAGCACTGCGCAGTCCTCAGTTGCCTCTCCCTCCAAAGCACCCTCCCTTGCCTCACCTGCAACCCCAAAGACCCAGCGGCTCTTCCTCAGTGACCTCGGCCTCTTCCCCTCCGATCCAGCTGATACAGCATTCAGGGGGAAGAGGAAGCCCACCCACACGGAGCAGAGTGCCCCTCGCCCCCGGGCACCCGCCCCCAGGTGCAGACAGACTGAGGCCCCCACCCGCAAGTCCCCCGGAGTCGTAAGAGCAAGACCCCGCCGCCGCCCTGCAGCTCAGGCACCAGGTCTCCTTTCTCCATCCCTCAGGCCCCCACTCCACAGGTGCCCCCACCACACCCTGCCCCAGGTTCCCCCACCCACAGATATACCATCCCCAAGAGGATCCGGCCTTCTCCCCCTGCCACTTGCTCTCCCGGCACCACACCCCCCGCTGCGCTTGTCTGTGCCACTGATGTGGTGAGGGTGTCCTCCCCCTCTGTCCAGCCCACCTTGCCTGTTCCCCATTCTCCTCCCCTGGTGGTAGGCACTGCAGTGGAGTCCACTACCACCCTGTCTGACTTGGGCACTGCAGTGGTGGACCTGTCCACTCCATCTGCAGGGTCCACTGCAGTCGTGCCAGCACCCACAACATCTGAGTCATGCCCCCCAGTTGTGCCGGCACACACCATGTCAGACACCTCCACTGCAGTTGTCAGTGGCTCTCCAGCACCCACCACCCCTTCCCTGCCTCCTCCTGGTGAGCCCTGATCCTGTCCCTGCGGTGCCTGGCCTGCCCCCCGGTTGCCCCTCCTAGTGGATTGTCCCTGGTTTTGTGCAGTGCAGGCATGCGTAGGGTGACATCTGCCACTGTCACCCTGTTTGGACTTTGACAATGGACTGGCCATTGGCCTTTGTGTTTTTTCTGGACTTTCACTTTTAAACACACATATGCTGAATAAAGCAACTTTCTGTTCTCTAGTGCTTATGCTTCTGATGTACATGTTGTTGATGATGCTAACCATGCCCTTGCTGCAGTGATGGTGATATTTGGTCTCATGATAATGAAGTGTTACTGTGCAGGAACCCATGTGGTCCAGGGGGAATGTGTCCTATCCTGTGGTGTATCCATGTCATCCATAGCAGCATCTGAGGGTGTCATGTGTTCAGTATTTGGGAATGGGATTTCCTACTTACATTAGCAATTTCACATCTGTGGCTTCCACCCCTGCACATCTGTTGTGCCTGCCATTGTTCAATTCGTCTACTTCCCTGACCGTGTGGCCATCTCCACTGGACATGCAGGTTTGGGCATCAATGGGGAAGGACTCATCTGTGTTGTCAGTGCAACATTGCTATACAAGTGTGTTGGATCTGTGCTGATGATTTCATTGGCACTTCCATGACCAGGCTGATGTGACAGGAGCCTTCATTTGGTGCTAATTGTTGATTGTGTGACCAAGTGCTCAGCTGACATGATGGGGCCCTACTGAGGCAACATATGGCACAACTTTCCTCACACAGGAGTGGAGTCCCCTCATGGCAGTGTGTACTCCTGTGACATTGCCTGCGCCCAAGGTGTGTGTTGTATGAGCATGTCTGTGTGTTCACTTCCGTTTAGCTGTGCATGCTGTGATCCCTAGTGTTGTACCTGTTTGTGATGCTTGCTGACTTGACCTATGTTCCCCCAAAGTCTTCTCCCTGGGTTCTCTGTGATGTGGGTGCATGGCACATTACTGGTCATCAGGGTGTCACCCATAGGTGTGTTTGCTGTCAGGGCTGAGTTTGTGTGCAGACGCAGATGGGTCACAGTCAGGTTTCCCCTTGGCACTTGTTGTTTGCACCTGTCATGTGATTTCCAGTTTGTGTTATCTTTCAGTGATTGTGACACGTTGTGTGTGTGACTGCTGGCACTCCTCAGGGTCCGGGCTGCAATGTTGGTTGTTGTCTATGTGTGTTCTTTGTGGGTGACCTTGGCTTCTTCATTCGTGTGTGACTGTGGCTGGGATCCCATTGGTTGGTGTGGTATTGCCATCATGTCCATGTACAGCGTAGTGTGCAGTGTGTCAGACATTCAGGAGTCTAGTTGAGTGGCCATGTGTGATGTGTTTCTGCACCTTGGTTCCCACCCACCACCCTGGAATAGTCATGGGTGCATGTGCAATGTCACCAGTGCATGTGTGCTTCACTGCTGCACATTGTTGGAGGTCGAGGTGTGTGGTGTTGAGTGTGTGCAGATGAGAGTTGTTGCCCGGCTAGACCCCTGCCTCCATGTTGGCCTTGGCTTACTGGCCGTGCTGATTGATTTGTGCTTGTGTAGGTGTGATGGTAGTTTGTTGCTCAGGACACATGACTGTGGTTCACAGTGTGAACGACATTTAGCTTTGTCATCACAGTGGGATTGTAATGCAGCCCAGGGTCTCCACATTGTGGGGGCCCTGGAGGTAGTGCTGTGGTGTGTCTGTGTCTTGCTGTGTCAGTTGCTGTTCCTACGTGCCTGTGTGACATGTGTGATTTGTGCTCCCTCTCATCTGACAATGCCTGCTTGCCCACATAGGGGATTTGGAATCATGAGTTACCTTTGTGTGGCACTGTATGCACATCTGTATGATTGGTATTCAGACCTCCTCATGTGTTGTGTGGTTGCCTGGGGACACTGGCACCCCCCCCTCACCTGTTGTGTATGATGTGCAGTGTGGGTCTGCCTGTTTGTGTTTGTGCATCTGCACCACTGCATTGGCATATCTTGGGTGTGCCATTGGCTGTATGTAGTTTGGTGGGTTTCCCCTGCTGTCCCTGGGACTCCTAGGTCATCGGTCAGCACAATGATCATGGTTTGTGTGTCCCATTGCTGCCATGGTATGGTATCTGTTCACCTCACATCTACAGTCTCCACAGGGTATCTGCATTTGTGTGCCCATTGGTGCAAATATGTGGGTCTGCATTCTGATGGTCACTTCTGTCATTGTGTCATTGATGAATGTTGACAGTGTCAGCCCCCATGGGTGTTGTTTGTCTGCACATGGCCAAAGGTATGTCTTATTTGCACTGCAGTATTTGCCTCCCCCAATCTATGTTGCAATGGGACACATGCACTACTTTGCCACTGATGTGTTTTATGTTCTGTGACCAGGAATCATCCATGCAGTTTGGCAGTTGCAGCTTTTTCTTTGTCAACACTTACATTTTGGTCACTGCGATGATGGGGGTTTGGACCCCATTGCCACACTGTTCAAAATGTGCTTCAGATATGGACCCCACATTTACATTTTGGTCACTGTGATGATGGGGGTTTGGACCCCATTGCCACACTGTTCAAAATGTGCTTCAGCTATGGACCCCACACTTACCTTTTGGTCACTGTGATGATGGGGGTTTGGACCCCATTGCCACACTGTTCAAAATGTGCTTCAGCTATGGACCCCACACTTACCTTTTGGTCACTGTGATGATGGGGGTTTGGACCCCATTGCCACACTGTTCAAAATGTGCTTCAGCTATGGACCCCACACTTACCTTTTGGTCACTGTGATGATGGGGGTTTGGACCCCATTGCCACACTGTTCAAAATGTGCTTCAGCTATGGACCCCACACTTACCTTTTGGTCACTGTGATGATGGGGGTTTGGACCCCATTGCCACACTGTTCAAAATGTGCTTCAGCTATGGACCCCACACTTACATTTTGGTCACTGTGATGATGGGGGTTTGGACCCCATTGCCACAATGTTCAAAATGTGCTTCAGCTATGGACCCCACACTTACATTTTGGTCACTGTGATGATGGGGTTTTGGACCCCATTGCCACAATGGTCATGGCCTGCTTGCATTGTGGGGGCCACACACATATATGTGTGGCACATGTGATAGGGGGTCACATTGTATGTTCAAAGTCATCTTCAGTGTTGTAGGCATTTGACACAGTCTACACACGCTTGTCATGGTGTTGGGGGATGTCTTTTTCTTGCATTCCCTAGGTTGTGGTGTGCTGGTTGTGTCATGCATTGTCCATCCTATGAGTGGGGGTGGTGTTGGTGGTAGGCATCCAGCCCCCATGGGTAGAGGTGGTAGTAGTGACAGGCATCCAGCCCCCCTGGGTAAGGGTGGTAGTTGTGGTAGGCATCCAGCCCCCTGGCTAAGGGTGGTAGTAGTGGTGGGCATCTGGCACCCCCATGGCTAAGGGTGGTAGTAGTGGTAGGCATCCAGCCCCCTGGCTTAGGGTGATAGTAGTGGTAGGCATCCAGCCCCCCCTGGGTAAGGGTGGTAGTGGTGGTGGGCATCTGGCACCCCCATGGCTAAGGGTGGTAGTAGTGGTAGGCATCTGGCACCCCCATGGCTAAGGGTGGTAGTAGTGGTAGGCATCCAGACCCCTGGGTAAGGGTGGTAGTGGTGGTAGGCATCTGGCACCCCCTGGGTAAGGGTGGTAGTTGTGGTAGGCATCCAGCCCCCTGGCTAAGGGTGGTAGTAGTGGTGGGCATCTGGCACCCCCATGGCTAAGGGTGGTAGTAGTGGTAGGCATCCAGCCCCCTGGCTTAGGGTGATAGTAGTGGTAGGCATCCAGCCCCCCTGGGTAAGGGTGGTAGTGGTGGTGGGCATCTGGCACCCCCATGGCTAAGGGTGGTAGTAGTGGTAGGCATCCAGCCCGCCTGGGTAAGGGTGGTAGTGGTGGTGGGCATCTGGCACCCCCCTGGCTAAGGGTGGTAGTAGTGGTAGGCATCCAGCCCCCCCTGGGTAAGGGTGGTAGTGGTGGTAGGCATCTGGCACCCCCCTGGCTAAGGGTGGTAGTAGTGGGAGGCATCTGGCACCCCCCTGGCTAAGGGTGGTAGTGGTGGTAGGCATCCAGCCCCCCTGGCTAAGGGTGGTAGTAGTGGTAGGCATCTGGCACCCCCATGGCTAAGGGTGGTAGTAGTGGTAGGCATCCAGACCCCCTGGGTAAGGGTGGTAGTGGTGGTGGGCATCTGGCACCCCCTGGCTAAGGGTGGTAGTAGTGGTAGGCATCCAGCCCCCCTGGCTAAGGGTGGTAGTAGTGGTAGGCATCCAGCCCCCCCTGGGTGAAGGTGGTAGTTGTGGTGGGCATCTGGCACCCCCATGGCTAAGGGTGGTAGTTGTGGTAGGCATCCAGCCCCCCTGGCTAAGGGTGGTAGTAGTGGTAGGCATCTGGCACCCCCTGGCTAAGGGTGGTAGTAGTGGTAGGCATCCAGCCCCCTGGCTAAGGGTGGTAGTAGTGGTAGGCATCCAGCCCCCTGGCTAAGGGTGGTAGTGGTGGTGGGCATCTGGCACCCCTGGCTAAGGGTGGTAGTAGTGGTTGGCATCCGGCCCCCTGGGTAGGGGTGGTGGTGGTGGTGCGCATTCAGGCCCCTGTGTGCATATGTGGCATTGGGGATGGGCATCCCGCCCCTATGGTGCTGCTGTTGCTGGTGTAGGTAAATTCTGCATCCCTCTGTGTGTGTGTGATGTGTCGTGTACGTGTTGTATGTGTTTTGTGATTGGTGTCTGACTTACCTTCTGCGCCCGTACGCGTCCGTGCCTGTTCCGGTAGTAAATGTAGAATATTGGTATGATCGGGACGAAGGGATTCATGGTTGGTTCGTGTCGTTCGTCTTTCTCGTCGCTTCGCGTCGTCCCCGTCGCTGGCGTGTTCGCCTCGTAGCCGTGGATCGTGTTGTGGCGCGAATCGGAGCTTATGTGCGCCTCTCCCGGATGCTTTGACGTGCCGTGCGTAGCGACGGGTTCGGCGCGTACGGAAAGCGCATCGTTCTTGTTCGGCCGGACGGGGCTGCATTTTCCCTTCCGTGCGACTCGATTCTGCGTTTCCGGATTCGCCTCGGTCGGAGAACAGGACCTGGATTGGGTGAGTACGACTCGGCCGGATTCTGTGCTGTTGTGCGCATCGTACTTACTCGTTCGGTATGATGTACGTATCGGTCGGGAAACAGGCATTCGCATGGCTTTTTTCCCGACCGAATGGTATTGGGTGCGCCTCCGACCGAGATCGGAATCGGCCCCTAAGCTGTGCGGAGTATGCATGGGAAGATTTACTTGAATTTCTACGAGAAGCAAATTCCAATATAAAAAATATTGAAATGAAGACACCTGGAGAACTGTGTTCATTGGATCCTGTAAATGTGTGCAGGTATTTTAATCATAGGTTTCAAGCTATGATGTCTTTCATCTGCAATAAAAATAATTGTCCTCTTGGAGAAGTTATTGATTTTTTGGGGCGAAAAGAGTATCAAGCGAGAGGTGCTCCACATATACACATGCTATTATGGATAAGGAATGCTCCAAAATTTGGAACGGATACTGATGAAACAGTATTGTCTTTCATCGAACAGTATGTTACCTGTGAGATTCCAAGAGAAGGAGGAGAAAAAAGCTTGAGACAACAAGTTTTACGTTTTCAAAGTCACCGTTGTGGAAAGTACTGTCGACGAAAATACAAGTCTAAAGGAAAATTTTATACCAAGTGTCGGTTTGGATTCCCACGTCCTGTAATTTCTAAAGGAAGAGTAAATTCTTTTATGTCTGCTGTAAGGCATACAATAACTTGGATATCTCCAAAGAATACGTACAACTTAAAAAGAACAGAACCGTCAAAGTATATTAATGACTACAATCCAGTTATTTTGAAAATGTGGAATGCAAACATGGACATTCAATATGTTGCAGATAACTCAATCGCCGTTGCACGCTATGTTACAAAATATATAACGAAATCAGAAAACACAGAGATGAAAGAAATGTGGGAAGAAATTTCACAAGAGAAGAGCCTTAGCAAAAAATTGTACAGCTTTAGCTTGAAAATGCTTTCCCACAGAGAAATTGGATCCTATGAATGTTGGGATCGCTTGTGCTCTTCCAGTTTATATTCAAAGTCACGAGGAATCATTTGGGTAAGTTTAGGTCTTGCCTGCACACGAAATAGAGTGTTGAAAACATTAGAAGAAATTGAATACTTAGCAGTGAATGAACCGGAAAGTAGAGAAATTCTTAAAACTAATATGTTGGATACACACTATCCCAAAAGGGGTCCACATCTGGAAGAGCTATGTCTGTATAAAATACTTCAACATTACAGCTTTAAAAGAAATGTTACACAGAATTTAAAACAAGGAAAATATGCAGTAATTGGATGTGACGGTTGTTTAGTAAAACATGCCAAAGGAAATCTTATTAACCACAGAAAACTCAGGGGCATATTAACAACGAGGCGATAAGCAATTATCGCCGCTTTAGCGTCCGTTTGACGGAAAGCGGCGATAATTCTATCGCCTAATCAGCAAGGTCACGCTATCGCGTGAATCCTTGCACTATCGCCTCTTACCCAACGCCATCCTTGCATCTCTAATGAGATGCAAAATGGGCGTTACTAGGCGTACCTCGGATGGGTTACGTTGCAAATATCGCCGATGTTCACATCGCGATATTTACAAGGTAGCTCACAGATTATAGCAGACGTTGATTTTGGCGAAAACGGCCGTTTCGCCAAAATCTAACGTCTGCTATAATCCTGACTTACCTATGTTAGGCATAGGAGGTGGATTTCTGCTGATACGACCACAGGGTCGTAATAGCAGAAGTTATCGCCTTTTGAAGGGAACATCGCTGGAAAACCAGCGATGTTCCCTGCAAAAGGGCGATACTTCGCTATCTCTGGAATTTTTATTGCCCTGGAGTAACGCGTTGTTAATAACGCGCTACCAGGGCGATAAATGCCAGAGATAGCCTGCGATAATATAATTATCGCTAAGCACGGCCAGCGATAATTTTCGCTGGCCGTTGTTAATATGCCCCTATGTTGTGAAACTCCAGATAAGAGAGAATTTTTCTATTTAGCACTTCTGCAACTCTTCAAGCCATGGCGTAGCGAAACTGAATTACTTGGACATTTCGACTGCTATGAAGATTCTTTTAATGCATGTAAAGATAGCATTGCATGTACAATTTTCCCTACAAATCTACAAATGTTAAATGATGAAATTGAACAAGAAAAGACTATTACAGCTGAAATAGCTAACAACAGTTCTCAAGATAGTCAAAGTTCTGGTCCAGCTAGTCAAGATCCACTGGGACAACCAATAATCGAAAATGAAGCAGCAATAGTCATGTATGAAGTAGAAATTGCAATGCAACAAGCACAACAGGAGAATACTATGTTGGAAAACGTAGAAGAACAACTAAATATTGAACAGAAAGAAATATATCTACAAGTGACAGAACAGATACAACATGGTTTGTTGCATTTAAAAAAGGAATGTATATGTTCATCATTTAAACCTATTCTTATGTACATCAGTGGTCAAGCTGGAACAGGTAAAGGTTTTTTAATTAAAGTTTTGACCAGTTATCTACAAAAACTACAGATTCACATTTATCTTGTGTAGTAACAGCTCCGACTGGATTAGCAGCGCACAATATTAAAGGAATTACTTTACATAGGTTATTTATGTTACCAGTTGAACATAATAATAAATTAGAATATCAGAAGTTGTCTGGAGATGCTTCTTATGAAGTGTCAAGAGTGCTGAAGAAAATGAAACTTCTAATCATTGATGAGGTGAGCATGGTCTCAAACTTAATGCTTGCCTTTGTACACTTGAGAATGCAACAGGTTTTAAAAACAGATTACGATGTTCTGTTTGGAGGAAAACATGTAATTGTATTTGGAGATCTACTACAACTAAATCATGTAAAAGGACAACCAGTTTTTAAAACACTTGTGCATGAAGACACTAGGAAATGTTTGAGAAGTATTGGAAATGTGAATATATGGTTACATTTTGAATATAAAGAACTTATAAAGAATATGCGACAAGCAACTGATGAAGATTATGGAAATATTCTGAAAGATATAAGAATATGGGGCGTATTCTCAAGGAGCTATCGCCGAGTTAATGGCACTTTATCGCAGCCAAATCTGCGATAAAATTATCACCCCATTCCCAAGCTGGTGCTAACAGCCCATAACACCAGTTTACCTGCGATAGCAGTCGCAAAAAACATCGCCACAGAGGAGCCCGGCAACTAACGCTAATAATATGCGGAGTAGGCGTTCCCGTGCCAAAAGCCGCCACAACACCACTCCACAACATTCTCAACGACCAGCCAGATCGGCGATAAGATCACAAAACATGCGATAAGGCGCATTAGCAGCAGGAAACTAACACCTGCTCCTACCTGGTGTAAAGTCGGATGACAACCGGCACCAGACAAGGGAGCACAGCCCATAGCCACACATGAAGAACAACAGATGCCCTGGAGCAACCCATCATGCAGGCCTGAGCCCCAATAGGTCAACAACACCCACTGCCACCACCCCCAGGACCCCACCCCTCATCCCCCCGGGGCCCTACCCCGGGCACCCCCAACACCCCCCCCCATGGACAAAGATATTGCACATCAACTCCACGAAATCATGAACCAAACAAATCGCCTGAAGTTGCACAATCACAACACCCAACATACATGTGTGGCCAGAAAAAGGGAAATCATACACCCATATCAAAATATCCAAACAATACGTTTATTACAGAACAAACCAAAAAAACAATTCTGAAGAGGCACGGCGGGTCGTCTCAGGACATTCTGTAAGTCACAGCCTGCAAAACAGAAATCTGGATCAGAAGGTGTGCCATGCGCCCATCAAAGTACAGAGAGAGAGAGCGAAAGAGAGGAAGAGAGAGGGAGAGAGAAAGAGAGAGGGAGAGAGAAAGAGAGGGAGAGAGAAAGAGAGAGGAAGAGAGGGAGAGAGGGAGAGAGAAAGAGAGGGAGAGAGAAAGAGAGAGGGAGAGAGAGAGAGAAAGAGAGGGAGAGAGAAAGAGAGAGGGAGAGAGGGAGAGAGAGAGGGAGAGAGAGAGAGAGTGCCGACACTGCGGACCTAGGCCTCACTGCTCACCTGATGCCACCGGTGTGTCTCCAACCACGTGCCGGTATTCACAGCAGTCCCCCAGGTCCCTCATCTGAAACAGTTTCCAGAGACATGAATGGCAGAGTCCATACAGTTGCACACGCCATCATCGCTTGCCCGCCCCTGCGCAACCAGGCCTCACTGCTCACCATCCACCACCGGCGTGTCTCCAAGAGGGCCCACCACGTTCCGGAGGGATCTCCAAGCCCGGTGCCCGCGACCATGGCACCCTCCACATCATGCAGCCCCGCACCGCGGGCCACCAGGTCACACACCTGACTCTGGGTCTTGATTTCGCAATGACAGAGACCACATCAGTGCACACGGCATCATCGCAGGCTGCACACCCGCTCAGCGCTTGAGGTGCCACTAACTCTGTGAAGCGCGATGCAACGCCACGTGGCGGGAGGGCCGCACTGCCCGCTGGCCCAGGCCTACACTGCAGTCCAGCAGGGCTCACACTAATCCTTGCCAGTCTGGACCACCAGGACGGTGCATCATCGCAGGCTGCACACCCGCTCAGCACTTTAGGTGCCCCTATCTCACTGCACCGCAAGACACCGTCCCGTGGCGGGGTGCCTGTGCCTGCCCCAGTGTATCCGGTGCCACCAAGTCTGTGCACCGCTAGCCATGGACCCTTAATGATTGAGTCCCGTTGTGCGGATGCCATCATGTCACCCCCGGTACTGGACAATGTGAGGTGGCAGGGCCCTAGGCCCTCATGCACACATGAGAACTACACGGAGACAACCAGTCAGAGAGAGTGGAAATGGCATCCAGCACGTGCGCCAGGCCCTTTTTATTGCCGGGGTCACATGTCCTGTGACGCCAGTGCTGGATGGGTGTGGTGTGGGTGTACACCAGTCGTGAGGGAGTGGCTGTGGCATGCTGACAACTAGACCTGTGAGCTGCAGATCCCCACAGTGAAGACCTGGGACATGTAGTGTTGTCGTCGTCCCCTGTGTGCGTAATCGGAGTGGGCTGTCCTGGCATATGCCAGTCCAGCGCAAGGGTGTGAACAATGACCCCGGGCCTCTGGGCGTGGTTCTGTCCTGGGCTGGACAAGGCAGTGACTAATGGATGTGTCTCCATTGTAGTGTCGGCGCCACCTGGACCGGAATCGGCAACCTGTCACCCTGTGACAATAGTCCCACAACATGGGCAACATGGACGTAAGAGGGAATCACTGACCCTGCATTCATCCATACTTCCACACTTGAAAGATCATAGACATGACACATCTGTGTGGACATGAATGTTTATTACACATTCAAGGGAGTGTTGCAGCTGGAGCAGTACAGGGCCATGCCAACCCCACTTCACATTGTCGGCCCGTGGAGGGCCAGCCAGAGTCCTTCAGGGAATGACAGGTACATCAGGAGAGGAGGAGTTCAGTCCGCAGTCTGATAGCTGTGTCATTGGTGACCAAACAGAATATGGCAGTCCATGTCGTGGTCCAAGGTGAGTGTCGCAGAGTGCATAGAGTGCATCCGGGGACAGTGGAAGGTGATGATGCAGGGGGCAGAACCAAGCAGAAACAGGCCACATGGCGGAGATGAATGCTACTGCGTCCTCCTGACCACTAGGGCTGATTCATCCCCATCTTCGTCCTCTGCTGTTGCATGTGCCTCACAAGTGGGTGGTGGTGTACTGTCTCCAGCACTGTGTGGCACAGACACATCAGGGGCTGGAGATGTGGATGGGGTGGTAGCAGCAGCATGCATCAGCGCCAGGCCTTGTGGCAGCAATGCCATGAGGAGGGTCTTTAGGGCATTGAGGGACCCAGCTACCTCTCGCTGGTGTGCAGCCGTGGCAGCCGCTCTTTCCACCTGCATCCGCTCCATGTTCTCCATGATCCTCCGCATGTGTCCCAACTCCCGGGCGAGATCGCTGAAGGCAGTTGTTCTTGTCGCAGAGTCAGGACTCTGGCGATGTCAGCCATGGTCCATTGGAGAGCATGGAGCAGACTGTGGCTGTCCGTTAGGGACTGTGAGTGGTCCCTGATGGGACTTGGACACCCAAGTATGGCATCTAGTTTGGCTGCCATGCGGTCGAACCCCATCTGCACCTGTTCAGCCAGCTTCTCCTGGCACCCCAACACATGGCGTTGGAAGGCCATGTGTTCGTCGTGGGGGTCCTGGGAGGCAGCCGTGGTGGTGGGTGCTGCCTGCTGTGTGTACTGTGCAGGGGGGGCGGCTCCTCGTGGCAGCTGGGCTGCCCTGATCCTGGAAGTGGGCTGTGGAGGCTCTCCACGAGCTGTTCGAGGGCATCTGAGTCGAAGGTGTGGTGGTCCTCTTCGTCATCAGAAAAGAGAGGTTCGGACTGCTCTGCAGGAGGTGTTGGATTTCCCCCTGCAATGTGAAGGGGAGATGCAGTTTAACATCATGTACACATGTATGTTGACGCATTGTACATGTCTGCATTCAGACTGCATGACAGTGTACATTGTGACTGTTTGGGGATCTGCCTATTTGATGCGGGACAGTGGACATTCCGACTACATCAAGGATGTGAGTCTGTACTTGTACATTGTCAACTCACATTTCCCTGCAGTGCCATATGTGATTGGCCAGTTTCTATGCACATGCGGCACCTGTTGTGTCCTCTGTTCTGTTGTGGACGTGTTGCGGTTTGTACCACCTCGTTGTCATTGTTGATGTGCTCTGCATGTTATGTGTGTGTGCCGCATTTTGGGGGAGTCGCCCCTGCAGCTCTGATTTAGCTGCCCTTCTCCCTTCCATGCGGTGTGCCTCTGGGTTCTGTGCTTATGCAGTGCTGAGATGTTGCATACCTGTGTGCATTGGTCTATTGGTGGGAGTTGTGGGTCTGGGGCATGTTTTGTCCGCAGATGTGCTATGCTTAATTGTGCATGTGTGCCATTGTGCCCATCTCCCCCATCCCCCCAGTCCCTGGTGGTTACTCACCCTGTTGCTGTTGTGTCCGGTCATGTTGAGCAGTGTCCGGCTCCCCGACTCCTGCCACCATCTCCCCACTGATGACTGTGGAGACCATTTCCTCTATCTCGTCCAGCTCCTCCTGTGGCGCTGGACTCCCACCTCCAGTCTGCATTGCTGCCTTCCGGTTGTTTGCGAGTTTCAGCTTGGTTTTGCGCTTCACATCATTCCAGCGCCTCTTGACCTCATCCATTGTCCTCTTCAGCACTCCGACTGCATTCACCTTGTCCACGATGGTCTGCCATATTCCATTTTTAGTTGCCAGTGACACAGTAGAGGTGACGAACAGTGATTGATGGTGTTCTATCACCTCCGTTATCAGGATCTTGTTTTCCTGCAGACTGAACTTCGTCTTCCTCTTCTTCTTGTCCTTGCCCTTCCCTGACCCCGAGGTCCCAGGCTGGTCCTCCGTGGGGCTTGTGGGGTTCTGGTTGTCCTCTGTACTTGCTCCGGCTGCCTCCATTGTGCTTCGCTGTTGTTTGGCTTTTGTTTGTATGTTTTTTTCTACTTTTATGGTGCATTTTCCCGCATGACGCGTGGGAATTGCAGGCCTGTGGCTGGTTTTCGTAGATTTTTGTATCGCGATTGGCGTCATCCCTACTATTTTCGCGTTGGGGTTTCGCGTTTTTGTGGCGTTGCATTGTTTTTAACGCGTTCATTTGGCGCGTTGTCCTGTGACTATCGCATGGTACCGCCGTGTTGTGAATACCATGTTAACACAGAGTTGTTTTCCCGCGATGGACTGCGATGTGTCGGGTTGCGTTAAGCTACACTTGCGGTAGTTATCACACGTTCTTGAGAATATGCCCCTGGGTGTCCTAACGAAACATGGTAAACAAGCTTTAGAAAGTCGGCTACTAAGGAACTTGTTTACAACTGAAAACACAGCAGCTGAAGTAATGTATAAGAAGATTGGAGAAAAGAAGTCTATAGTTTGCCTAATGCCTACACTGCAAGAGTGTTGTACATTTATTCAAGAGCGTCTGAAATTGGAAAAACAAGAAATAGTTCACATTGAAGCTATTGATAAAATAGAGCATCAGGGAGTGACCATTCTTCTTTCAGAGAAACTACAGACTAAATTGCACTCTTTGGAAAAGTCTGTATCTAAAACTGCTGGCTTAGAAAAAACTTTAGATGTATGTATAAACAGTCGGTAATTTTGCGGCGTAATTTGAATGTAGAAGAAGGTTTAGTAAATGGAGCAATGGGGAAAGTTGTTGATTTTGTCAAATATCAGAACAGAGATGGAATAGAATTCTTGAAAATAAAATTTGATCAGATTACAGAGGTTAGACAGATTGGGTGTTGTGCTGTACGTTTTTTGCTCGTAAAAGACATTGGGGCCGATTCTGATTCGGGCCGGAAAACATACCGACCGACTCGGTACGGGAATATAGTCCGACCGACACGTACCGGCGCTGCCCGACCTGCGTAGTATGATGAAATGCATGTGAATCACGACCGACTCGTACAGAACACAAGCCGAACGACCGAACCGCACGGAAACCAGCTATACGGCCGGGAAAACACGCAAATCGAACCGAACGACACACACCAGGAATGAACCCGACCGAAACGTACCCGCGAACTCTGACCCGCGCAGTACGATGCAATGCGTGGAAAAACACACTGAGTCGCACGGTGCCCAAGCCGTACGACCGACACGCATACAAAACCCAGCCGAAGCAACCCAATACTCCGCGACCGACGCGTACGCCGCACATGAAACCTAGCAGAAACACAGCGTGAACGACTCGGAGAAGCTCGCACGAGACAACTGCAGCGTCCTACTCGGTCAGAAGAACGTCTCCTACATGCACAAAAAATACAAAGGAAAAAATACAAAAAAAGGGCCAAACAAGCAATTACAAAGCCAATAAATACTGGGGGGGGAAAACATGGAACAAAAACACACCCACAACTCCACCCATATAAAGGCCACAAATCCCTACCATGATCCTTTGCAAATTCAACTGACCTGCCAGCACAGAACACCATCAGACAGCAACCACAGACACACTCACAGCTCATCCATCACACAAGCCACACCATTAGCACCTCAACAAATATCACCCTCACATACACCCAGCAAAACCTACACTCACCCACCCTCACTTGCACACACACACACATCAATCACCACCACCACCCATCACCATGCCCTCAAAGAAGAATCCAAAGTTCCTAGACAGTGAATTGGAAGTCCTGGTAGATGAGATCCTCAGGGTAGAGCCACAGTTGTTTGGTACATTGGTCCAACAGACCCCCATGTCGCAGAAAACCAAGATGTGGGAGAGGATCGTCGACAGGGTGAACGCACAATCACCATGTTTGCGCACAAAGGAAGACATCCAGAACAGGTGGTATGATGTGCGCAGGAGGGTCAAGGACCTACTAAAGAAGGACTACGTCTTGAGTCAGCGCACCGGCAGTGGCCCTCCTGCCAAACCACTATACCTCAGGCCCTGGGAGGAGAAGGTGCGGGCCATCCTACCACCAGTGAGCGTATATGGACTATCAAACATCCCAGAGCCTGGTGAGTACAAAACAAATATACACAATATTGTGTGACAATACACACACATCACTGTCAAGGGGATAGTCAAACCATGCACCCTTAGCAAATCCACAGCAACCAAAAGATAATCACCCCAAGATGTGTATGTTAGTTAGATAAACACAATACATGCCATCTCATAGTGATATGTAACTGTGTCATGACATGTACAAACCTAACAACAAATAGAGCAAGGCAGTGGCACAAATATAACCAACAAACACTGTCAGATATTTTGCCACCACTAGAACACCACCTCACAGGGAACCTCACTGAAAGGAAGGAATTCTGTGTATGCTGGTGAAGTTAGTGTAGCCAATAGCATGATGGGAGTTGTAGTCACAGATATTGGTCACCCTCACAATTGGCCCATCAACACCACTCTGAACCATGCTCACATCACAGGGAGTGGAAAACAACTGACAATATGGCTGACACTGGGTACTGCTGTGGGGAGCACAAGGCCCTGCTGGGAACTGTGCACCAACCAACAGCAGGACACCACTGTCAGCCATCTTGCCATTGCTGTCACACTCACACACAGTGAAGTCCACTCAAAAGGAAGGAAGTATCGGCATGCTGGGAAGGGGGGTGTAGGCAATAGCATGATGGGAGTGGTAGTCACAGATATTGGTCACCCTCACAATTGGCCCATCAACACCACTCTGAACCATGCTCACATCAAAGGTAGTGGAAAACAACTGAAAAGATGGCTGACACTGGGTACTTCTGTGGGGAGCACAAGGCCCTGCTGGGAACTGTGCACCAACCAACAGCAGGACACCACTGACTGACATCCTGAAAGCCAACTTGCACTCCCTGCAATGGAAGCACGTTCCATGGTGGGATATCTGGCTGGGTGGGAAGGAGGACTGACAGCTTTGACCATAGTCACCAGCAGCTTTTCTCACACCCCCCCTTAACACAAACTCCACACAACTCACCTGGGAGAATGCAATGCCTCACACTCTAATTAAATATCCCACAAAGAACAACCACACTGGGTAATGCCGTGTGAAGCACAGGGACACTTTTGGGACTTGTAGCCAAACAAACGCCAGGACAACACTGTCAGCCATCCTGTCAGCACAGGCACACTACCCCACAGGGAAGCAGAGTCAAAAGGAAGGAAGTATGGGCATGCTGGGAAGGGGGGTGTAGGCAATAGCATGATGGGAGTGGTAGTCACAGCTCAACATTCCCCACCCGCATGGCCCAGCAAGCTCACACTGAAGCATGCACACCTCACAGGGAGTGAAAAGCCACTTCAAAGATGTCTGACACTGGCCCCAGCTGTGGGGAGCACAAGGCCCTGCTGGGAACTGGGCACCAACAAACAACAGGACCACACTGTCAGCCATCTTGCCATTGCTGTCACACTCACACACAGTGAAGTCCACTCAAAAGGAAGGAAGTATGGGCATGCTGGGAAGGGGGTGTAGGCAATAGCATGATGGGAGTGGTAGTCACAGATATTGGTCACCCTCACAATTGGCCCATCAACACCACTCTGAACCATGCTCACATCACAGGGAGTGGAATACAACTGACAAGATGGCTGAAACTGGGTACTGCTGTGGGGAGCACAAGGCCCTGCTGGGAACTGTGCACCAACCAACAGCAGGACACCACTGTCAGCCATCTTGCCATTGCTGTCACACTCACACACAGTGAAGTCCACTCAAAAGGAAGGAAGTATGGGCATGCTGGGAAGGGGGTGTAGGCAATAGCATGATGGGAGTGGTAGTCACAGATATTGGTCACCCTCACAATTGGCCCATCAACACCACTATGAACCATGCTCACATCACAGGGAGTGGAAAACAACTGACAAGATGGCTGACACTGGGTACTGCTGTGGGGAGCACAAGGCCCTGCTGGGAACTGTGCACCAACCAACAGCAGGACACCACTGACTGACATCCTGAAAGCCAACTTGCACTCCCTGCAATGGAAGCACGTTCCATGGTGGGATATCTGGCTGGGTGGGAAGGAGGACTGACAGCTCTGACCATAGTCACCAGCAGCTTTTCTCACACCCCCTTAACACAAACTCCACACAACTCACCTTGGAGAATGCAATGCCTCACACTCTAATTAAATATCCCACAAAGAACAACCACACTGGGTAATGCCGTGTGAAGCACAGGGACACTTTTGGGACTTGTAGCCAAACAAACGCCAGGACAACACTGTCAGCCATCCTGTCAGCACAGGCACACTACCCCACAGGGAAGCAGAGTCAAAAGGAAGGAAGTATGGGCATGCTGGGAAGGGGGTGTAGGCAATAGCATGATGGGAGTGGTAGTCACAGCTCAACATCCCACACCCGCATGGCCCAGCAAGCTCACACTGAAGCATGCACACCTCACAGGGAGTGAAAAGCCACTTCAAAGATGTCTGATAATGGTGCTCTGTTGTGGGGAGTACCAGGCCCTGCTGGGAACTGTGCAGCAACCAACAGCAGGACACCACTGACTAACATCCTGAAAGCCAACTTGCAGTCCCTGAAATGGAAGCACGTTTCATGGTGGGATGTCTGGCCTGGGGGGAGGAGGAGTGCCAGCTCCGACTACAGCTACCAGCAGGCCCTTACACACACACCACTTCCACTAACTCCAAACAACACACCTGGGACCGTGCCCTACAAGAGAGTGAGTGAAAAGCCACTTCCAAGATGTCTGACAATGGTGCTCTGTTGTGGGGAGCACAAGGCCCTGCTGGGAACTGTGCACCAACCAACAGCAGGACACCACTGACTGACATCCTGAGAGTCAACCTGCACCCACTGCAAGTGTGGCATGATTCATGGTGGGACAACTGGGCTGGGGGGGAGAAGGAGATCCGGATGTCAACCAAATACCACCAATGCTGGTATTTTATGCACACACCTGAACATCCACATAGAAATGCATCAGGTTGGCAGGACAATGAGCCACACCAATATCAACCTCTGACTGTGACAACTTAGGACAATGCAATGTACAGGGCCGCATCCAGAGGTACAGTCACAACTGTCATGTGTTTGAACCATTGATGCCTGCTGAAACATAACATACATTGTGTGTCTCTTCCAAAAACAGGTGATGATGGGGACACAGCAGCAGATGAGGAGGAGTCCCTGTCCCAGGCTCCGGGGACCCTGAGCTCTCTGGTGTGGAACTGCCTCTGCCCTCATCGGATGGCGAAGACCAACCTGGCACCTCCGGTGTGAGTCATCATGCAGCACCAGCAGGACCACCATCTGCACCCCCTGCACCCATTCCTCCAACATCTGCCAACACACAGACCACCCCCACCGACACAGACAGACCAAGGACACTGAATGACAACAGCACAGGGACCACAGCCCACCGTGAAGCAACGGACAACAACCCCAGTACCAACCCCCAAGGGGGCCGAGGGTCACCTGTGCGTGCCACGGCAGCTCCCGCACGTGTGTCCAGGGGTGGTGGTAGTGGTAGGCAGAGGTCGCTGTTTGCAGAGGGGTCTGGACTGCATGATGACCCACAACTGGCACGCATTGCTGAGGCGTACCAGAATAGCACCGGAGAGGTCAGCCAGGTAGTGGGGATCCTCAAGGACATTCAACAGCAGCAGGCTGCCCATCATGCCCGCTTGGACTCCCACATGTCCCGTGTGGAGACACACATGTCCCGATTAGAGACACACATGTCTGGCATGGAGTCCAAGTGGGACACATTGGAAGAACTGACAGCGGTGCAGAGGGACATATTGACATGCCTCCGCCAGATTAGCACCAACATGTCCACACCTCCCTGTGTGCCCACAACATCTGGTGCCACAACAACTGCAACTGCCACAGGGAGGGAGGATGACTCTGGTGGAGAGTCCTCTGCACCGCAGCGGCCTGCACGTGAGGGTCACCCCAGAAAGAAGAGGGGTCGTCCGAGGAAGTTCAACTGAGAGGCCGATGGCCATGTACATCCCCCATGGAAATTCTCCTTTGTGTGCAAACTGTTCACCCTGTCGAATGCAACACAACTCTCCCACATGACATGGGGAGTTTAAGTTGGACTAATGTATCAGATGACTGTGGACTTTACTCAGGACATTTCTGCTACCAACACTTCCAACTCATCTGGGAACTTTGGATTCCAATACCAATGTACAGCACCCACCATCCTGTGCACTATCCTCACACATGTATGTAATAAACTCACTAATACACCATACTTGCCTCTGTTGTGATTCCAACGTTGTTTTTGTCATGGAGATGATGATCTGCTAAATGACACTGTGCATGCTAACTGCCACAGCAAGTTCAACACCGTCATGTGAGTCATGGCGACGTGACACATATGAGGGAGACACACCACTAGGGCTACACAACACATAGACACCAGGTCCATCTGACTCATCGCCTACACTGATGTTGCCAGGAAATACAGTGGAATGCACAGACACCACACCTATTCAGAGTCTGTGTTAACTAGCCCACAGGTGCAGTAAGCAAATGTCAGTCAGATGTGTGACCACAGACAACGCACATCCCAAAGTGAAGCACAGGTTTATTACACATTTGCAACATGTTGTTTCCACTACAAATGCAAGGTAATCCCACGTGGCAGTGGCCACACAGTCAAAAAGTGTAGAAGAAATAAAGTCCAGGGGTGTATGGCACATCACCTGTAGGGAAACGACTGCTGCCACCCTGAAAGCTGAATCATGGTGTCGGGGGATCCAAGTTGACCAAACAACTCTGTAAGCACCCTTTGAAGGACAGACAACGCACACAGTCAAAAGCACTGAAGAACAGGACAGAACTGCAATACTCATGCCCAATACATGTCACAAGATACCTACACAAAACCAAGTTAGCATGTCAACACTGTTGGGGAGTACAGACTAACTGTAAGGACACATCGCTGCACGCATCCAGTCAAGTAGCACATGGCCACACTCAAACAGCACCAGAGCACCACCCACACATATCATGCAAACTCACATCATTGACATGACAACTCTCTGGATACTCACATTCAGCTGAAGAAGTTGGTGATGAGCTGTGTAAGGACATCACCCTCATCATCATCATCATCACTGGCATCGTGGCCCAGGCCAGGATCCTTCACAGGTGGCGGATGTTGGTCATCGTCATCCAGGATGAGAGGCAACTCCTTCCGCACTGCCAGGTTGTGTAGCATGCAGCAGACGATGACAATCTTGCACACCTTTGCTGGGGCATATGGGAGGGCCCCTCCTGACTTGTCCAGGCAGCGGAAGCGGCTCTTCAGGAGACCAAATGTCCGCTCGATCACTCTCCTGGTCCGACCATGTGCCTCATTGTAGCGCATCTGGGCTGGTGTCACAGGGTTCCTGAGGGGTGTCAGCAACCACGGCATGTTGGGGTATCCAGAGTCTCCTACAGACAGACAATTGCACATTAGCTGAGTTGGAAAAGAGGGCGGAATACAACATTGCAGAACACAGACAATGGTACAAAGTCAGTACACACCGACAAGCCAGGCACGCTGGTTCTGCATCTGTGACATCATCCTCGAGATGCGACTACTCCTCATCACGTAGGCATCGTGTGCCGAACCGGGGAAACGGGCACACACATGTGTGATGCTCATATCTGCAAGACATACCACCAGAGCATTGATCAAATGATAATGTTTCCTGTTCCTGTATGCCTGCTCATGTGCCTGTGGTGGTACCAAAGCCACATGTGTCCCATCAATGGAGCCAATGACATGTGGCATCCTCCCCAGGGCATAGAAGTCACTCTTGATGTCAGTGAGTTGTTGACGTTTAGGGAAATAGATGTACTGGTTCAGGTATCTAAACATTGCCTCCAAAACATCGCGTAGCACACGGCTGAACATAGTCTGTGACATCCCACCAGCAGACGCCACAGTGTGTTGAAAGGTACCGGTGGCAAAGAAGTGTAGGGCTGCCATCACCTTCACCTTGGGGGTCAGCGCTGTAGGGTATGGCCGGCCAGGTTGCAAATGTGGGGCCAACCGCACCGCCAATTCCTCAATCAGCGCCCTGTTGAAGCGGTACCGTCGGATGCAGTCACGTTCCACCATCGTTGCAAGGTCAGGGAATGGTCTATGGACAGCTGGTGCCCTGCAGTGCATAGGTGAAGAAAGAAAGATTGTCAGTCACCCCACATATGTGCCATTGACCATACTCAATATCACATGATACATCATTACGAGACACAAGTACCTGATGTGTGTGCCGTTCTGTATGGACATATATGGCACCTACATGGCCAACATCTAACATCACAGTTCAACATGTGTTGACAACAAGTTCCAGGTTGTGCTATGGGAAATCATTAGGCTGTGTCACAGTACCCATTTACTGCTGTCACGTTCCAAACACACACCACAGTGACATGTCAGGACAGATGTGCCACAGGCATCACAGCTCATTGACAGGTAGATTCCCAGGGACCCTGTATTGCCACATGGACACTGGCATGACATGGCGTATCATGTACACGTCAGCAAAACAACCATGACTCCCACAGGTAGTGGCCCCTGTTGCCTCTGCAGGACAGACATGGGCGTCTGTGACACACACACGCACAACATCAAAGTCCATGCACAAACAACGTGGATGTGGAGACTGTCTCCCATTGTGCACATGGAATCAGAGACATCGGAAACACAACATGCACACAGACTGTGGAGGGCCATCACTATTGTGGCAATGGGTCACCCTGTGACGTACATACCTTCCCACATGGGACTCAGGGGGTATGTGACATGACATACACATACACAACCTGGAAATGTGACCATGCCACATGCTCTGAACTGAACAGTTGCACATCACAGTGGTCATGTGCACAACACACAAAGGATTCTGTCCCCATGAACACGTGCACAGCCTGGGAGTGGCTGCCCCCAAGTGCCACCCAAAAAACCACATGTTGACCCCCATACACAGAAAAGGTCATGCAGCCTTACATGCCTTAGGATACAGTGTGGACAGGCTGTGGTGTTGTAGGTGTGCCCCTGAGTCCCTGGCAAGTCAATGTGGCTGGCATATGTTCACCAGTGACAAGCATGGTGACATATGCGAGTGACTTGTACAGGGACGCGTCGTACAGCAATGGACCGATCCGTGTGCACGCATTGGCCATTGCATATGATGTGAGCGGGTACGCGTTGTACAGCAATGGACCGATCGGTGCGCACGCATTGGCCATTGCATATGATGTGAGCGGGTACGCGTTGTACAGCAATGGACCGATCGGTGCGCACGCATTGGCCATTGCATATGATGTGAGCGGGTACGCGTTGTACAGCAATGGACCGATCTGTGCGCACGCATTGGCCATTGCATATGATGTGAGCGGGTACGCGTTGTACAGCAATGGACCGATCGGTGCGCACGCATTGGCTAGGGCCTGGCATGGCAACGGACGCGTTTTCGAAGCTTTAACGAGTCTGATGCAGTAAATTCAGTTGGCCAGCCACAACAATGTTGCAAATTCATGGGTGTCATGAAGTTGAACTTTTGAAGGATGCTGTGGGTGTGTATAAGTGATGCAATTCCATGGATTGGCCAGATTCATAAGATGCAAATGACTTGGACCTATCACTTTGGACACATGGGACAGTATCTGCCTCTGCAGCACACATATAATGCTGGCTGTTCCCCTGAGAGCTCACTTGCCTGCACTACATGCTCCAGGACGACATCTGCCACCAACACTGCTGCTGTCTCTGCATCCTCTGGCTACTGCAATGGCACGTACTGTGGAGAGAGCCCCAGCCTTCACCACTGAGGAGAACCAGGCCCTGCTGGACAGCCTCCTTCCACAGTACAGCAAGCTGTATGGGAAACCAGGGGAGCAGGTGAGTGTGCTGTCCACTGCCTTACTAAATGTGCATGTTGTCTGACTAGCAAGACTTACAGTGTGCACACCACTGGCTAGCATGCTCACTGAGTAGTTCTCACCCCCAAAGTGTGTAGTTACATGCACTGAACAGGTATAGTGCAGTAACAGTGCATTCCAACAAGGTTTTACTTCCCAGGCAATGATACCATGTAGTAACTGCTGGCAAACTGTTCATAGCCATCGTTGCACTGCCTGTGTACATCATATGCCCCTGTGATTGAGACATGTATATCCAACTGTGTGATGCACGGATATGTTGCATGTTTAGTAATGGCCTTCTCACTTTGTCATCCTCACAGGTTGATGCCCACCAGAAGCAGGAAATCTGGCTGACCATCGCCCGGGCAGTAAGATCCGTGGGGGACTACAAGCGCTGGATCCGCAACTGCCAGAAGAGGTGGCAGGACCTTCGGGGCTGGACCCGGAGGATCGCAAGGGTCCAGCTGAAGCTGTCGCCTCCTTGCAGGAGGGGCGGACACCGGACCCTGACCCCCCACATGCTCAGGATCCTGGCGGTGGTCTTCCCTGACCTGGATGGGCAGCTGAAGGCCAGACAGCAGCAAGGAGGGGGTGAGTCCATGACTGCACTGTGAACTTTGTCTGACATGCTATGTGCCCTCCTCTGGCCTGGTTAAACTTCCACAGTACATCAGTCTTGTGGTCCAGGACCCATGTTCCTCAATTGTGACATGCCCACTCCTCATCTGATACCCAGGTGTGGCCCTTACAGTCAGGAAATTGTGTCACTTGGGTACTGTGTCCTTGCATTTTGCTTAGCTCAAGGTGGGGGACAGCATTTGTTCCCGTAACTTTGTGGTGGGCTTCATGGGTGGGTCAATTGCTTACACAATGCCTGAGTTCTGACATGTAATCTGCGTGTAACTTTGATATGTGGTCCAATTGCTGATCTGACTCACCACATGTGCCTGGGGTATTTGGCACACCCCCATGCTGCGGGTGGGAACAATGTTTGGGCCTCAGGAGTATGTATATCAAGTGTGTCACACATGCTTAGCCACCTGCCTACTGTCCAGGGCTCATCCCTCTTTCACGTGGAGCAGGACAGTCATGCCTACTCCAGGGCATACAATACACTCTGTACTCCCACTCCCGTGTATCAGCTGACACGTTGTGCTCAGTGAAATGTTCCCTCAGGTGTCTGCCTCTGTGTCATTGTGCTGTGGCTTCGTTGTCAGGACTACTGGGGTGTTTATCGGTTAGGGCTCAGCATGCCATCTGAGATGTGACCATGAGAGACGATACTTGTGTGACATATAGGTGTTTGATCACTTGACTGTGCAGACTGGTGTATGCGACTGTGAAGTTCAGGCAGCTGTTTTTCATTCACAGCAGACTGTGAGGTGCTCAGGTTCAGAGAGTTGTGTTTCATGTCTCCCATATGTCCAATTGGTATGACGTGGACAAATAAGAGTTCAGATGATGTGGTTTGTGGGGGATGGACATGTGCACTTGTCAGCTACAGAACTTGCATTCCCCATGACCTAGGATTGTGACACAGTGCAGACTGTTGTTGGCTGGCTGCCCTGCCCATGTGACTGGAGACAGTGATGTATGACTTTGCAGGCATGCCTGTGCCATGGCATTAAACTTCCTAAGAGTGATCCTGCAGGGGAGTGACATGTGCTACATGCACCCCATTGTGGCATTGACTATCAGGACATGGGTGCATCATGGTGTCTGGTGCTGGTATGCATCACATGCATTTCAAATTAGACACTGGCCATCCCTTTATCCGGACACCTGTACTGACTCAGTGGCAAGAGATGTGATGTGTGCATGTTCACATACTTCACCGTGTTCTCTGCAATGTCCAACAACTGTGTAGGTGGTGCATGTGTCCACACTGGGGTATTACCATCCGACAGGCACCAGACAGATGGGTGCAAGGCCAGGAGGGGTGTGAGTGCCATGGTTGACCATCAGACTGACAATTGGCTTCTCCTAATCTGTGTGAGCACTTTTGGCAATGTTCAACTAAGGATGCCAGGGCTTGCTCTGTAATGTGCTGTACTTACTGTGGTGTGTGCGGTCAGTGCAGGTGACTGATGTTTGTCTGTTTCCCTAATTGTTTGCAGATACATCCACGGCCACAGGAGGGGACAGCTCCACGGACCAGGAGGAGCTGCAGAGCCAGACTGGGTCAGCAGCCGATGAGTGGTCGGAGGGACCCAGTGGCACGGAGGGCGAGGGGAGCCACACCGAGGAGTCCTCAGCACCATCCACCTCAGCTGAGGACCACAGCAGCTCGGAGGATGACTCCCTTGTGGAGGCGGGTGTCAGCAGCCACCACACCCCAGCTAGTATGGCTGGCCCCGCCACAACCACCACCACCACCACCGCCCTCCCATTGGCTCCCATTCCAGAGGTCCGTGGAGGCTCCCATGTTCAGGAGCGTGTCTCCTTCGTGCCAGGCACCGCACCCCTGCCCCTGTGTCCCCTGCTGCCCTGAGTGAGGAGTCTGTGTACTTACTTCGCCAGCTCCATGTAGGGCAGACAGCAATGCTGAGTGTCCTCCATGCACACACCACTCTGTTGACACAGCTGGTGTCGTTCATGGAGGGCATCTCATCGGGCATGTCTGCCCTACAGAGGGGCAATAAGTCCATGGACTCCTCCCTGACGGCAGCAGTGTCCCTCCTCCAACAGTCCCTCACCCCTCCTACCTCTTCCCCATCCACACTTCCTGGCACCCTACCTGTCCCAAGCACATGCACACCTGCACAATCACCCAAACACACAGACACGAGCAGCACAGAAACACCCAAAACAAAGTCAAAACGTGCACGCAAACATCCTCAGGGGACTGATACCACACCCACAGGGGATGGGGAACAGACACACACACAGGCATCCACAGTCACTCCGCAGTCCTCCAAATCCTCTCCCTCCAAGACCCCTTCCCTTGCCTCACCTGCAACCCCACCTAAAAAGCAGCTCTTCCTCTGTGACCTCGGCCTCTTCCCCTCTGATCCAGCTGATCCAGCATACAGGGGGAAGAGGAAGTCCACCCACACAGAGGGGAGTGCCCCTCACCCCCGGACACCCTCCCCAGGCACAGACAAACTGAGGCCCCCACCCGCAAGTCCCCCGGACCCGGAAGAGCAAGACCCCGCCACCGCCCTGCAGCTCAACCACACAGTCTCCTTCCTCCATCCCTCAGGCCCCCACAACACAGGTTCCCCCACCACACCCTGCCCCAGGTTCCCCCACCCACAGATACACCATCCCCAAAATGATCCGGCCTTCTCCCCTACCACTTGCTTTTCCAGCCCCACATCCCCCGCTGCACATGTTTGTGCCACTGGTGTGGAGACCGTGTCCTCCCCTCTGTCCTGCCCACCTTACCTGAACCCCATTCTACTCCCCTGGAGATAGGCACTGCAGTGGAGTCCACTACCACCCCGTCTGACTTGGGCACTGCAGTGGGGAACCTGTCCACTCCATCTGGCCAGCCCACTGCAGTCGTGCCGGCACCCACACCATCTGACTCATGCCCCCCAGTTGTGCCGGCACACACCATGTCAGACACCTCCACTGCAGTTGTCAGTGACTCTCCAGCACCAGCCACCCCTTCCCTGCCTCCTTCTGGTGAGCCCTGATCCTGTCCCTGCGGTGCCTGGCCTGCCCCCCGTATGCCCCTCCGAGGGGAATGTCCCTGGTCCGTAGCAGTGCAGGCAAGCAAAGGGTGACATCTGCCACTGTCACCCTGTTCGGACTTTACTGATGGACTGGCCATTGGCCTTTGTCTTTTTTCAGGACTTTCTATTTTACACCCACATATGCTGAATAAAGCTACTTTCTGTTCTCTAGTGGTTTTGCTTCAGATGTACATGATGTTGATGATGCTAACCATGCCCTTGCTGCAGTGATGGTGATTTTTGATATCAGGAAAATGAAGTGTTACTGTGCAGGACCCCATGTGGTCCAGGGGGAATGTGTACTATCCTGGTGTGTATCCATGTCATCCTTTGCAGCAATATGAGGGTGTCATGTTTTCACTATTTGCCAATGGGATTTCCTACATTTATTTGCAATATCACATCTGTGGCTTACACCCCTGCACATCAGTTGTGCTTGCCATTGTTCAATTTGTCTATTTCCCTGACCGTGTGACCATCTCCACTGGACATGCAAGTTTGGGCATCAATGGGGAAGGACTCATCTGTGTTATCAGTGCAACTTGCTATACATGTGTGTTGGATCTGTGCAGATGATTTCGGTGACACTCCCATGACCAGGCTGATGTGACGAGAGCCTTCATTTTGTGCTAATTGTTGACTGAGTGACCAAGTGTTCTGCTGACATGATAGAGCCCTGCAGAGACAACGTATGGCACAGCTTTCCTTCCACAGGAGTGGAGTGCCCTCATGGCAGTGTGTAATCCCGTGACATTGGCTGGGCCCGTGTTGTGTGTTGTGTGAGCATGTCTGTGTGTGTTCCCTTCCCTTTTTCTACACAGGCTGTGTCCCTAGGGATGTTCCTGTTTGTGATGCTTGCTGAGTTGTCCTGTGTTCATCCAGCATCTTGGACCTGGTTTCTCCGGGATGTGGGTGCATGGTAAACTAATGTTCATGAGGTTGTCATCCCTAGTTGTCTTTGTTGTCAGGGCTGGGGATGGGGGCAAACGCAGATGGGACACAGTCAGGATTCCCCTTGGCACTTGTGGGTTACACAAGTCATGTAATTTACAGTTTGTGGTAGCTTTCAGTGATTGTGACACGTTGTGTGTGTGACTGCTGCCACTCCTCAGGGTCAGAGCTGCAATGTTGGAAGTTGTCTATGTGTGTTCTTTGTGGGTCACCTTGGCTTCTTCATTGGTGTGTGACTGTGGCCGGGATCCCATTGATTGGGGTGGATTTCACGTCATGCCCAGGTACGGCGTACTGTGCAGTGTGTCAGACATTCACGAGTCTTGTTGACTGGCCATGTGTGATGGGTTTCTGCACCTTAGTTCCCACCACCCCCCTGGGATTGTCATGGGTGCATGTGCAATGTCACCAGTCCATGTGAGCTTCACTGCTGCACATTGGTGGAGATCAAGGTGTGTGGTGTTGAGTGTGTGCAAATGAGAGTTGTTGCACGGCTAGACTCCTACCTCCATATTGGCCTTGGCTGACAGGCCGTGCTGATTGATTTGTGCTTGTGTAGGTGTGATGGTAGTTTGTCGCTCAGGACACATGACTGTGGTTCACAGTGTGAACGACATCTAGCTTTGTCATCACAGTGGGATTATCATGCAGGCCAGGGTCACAACAATGTGGGGTCCCTGGGGGTAGTGCTGTGGTGGGTCTGTCTCTTGCTGTGTTAGTTGCTGTTCCTACAAGCTTGTGTGACATGTGTAATTTGGGCTCCCTCTCATCTAACAATGCCTGATTGCCCACATAGGGGAATCCGATCCATGAGTTACTTTTGTGTGGCACTGTATACACATCTGTGTAATTGGGATTCAGCCCTCCTCATGTGTTGTGTGGTTGCCTGGGGACACTGGCACACACCCCCATCACCTGTTGTGTTTGATATGCAGTGTGAGGCTGCCTGTTTGTGTTTGTGCATCTGCACCACTGCATTGGCATATCTTTAGTGTTGCATTGGCTGTATGTTGTTTGGTGGGTTTCCCCTGCTGTCCCTGGGACTCCTAGGTCATCAGTCAGCACAATGATCATGGTTTGTGTGTCCCATTGCTGCCATGGTATGGTATTTGTTCACCTCACATATACAGTCTCCACAGGATATCTACATTTGTGTGTCCATTGCTGCAGATATGTGGTTCTGCATTATGATGGTCACTTCTGTCATTGTGTTATTGATGAATGTTGACAATGTCAGCCCCCATGGGTGATGTTTGTCTGCACATGGCCAAAGGTATGTCTTATTTGCACTGCATTGTTTGCCTCACACAATCTATGTTGCAATGGGACACAAGCACTACTATGCCACAGATGTGTTTGTTGTTCTGTGACCAGGAATCATCCATGCTGTTTGGCATTTGCAGCTTTTTCCATGACAACACTTACATTTTGGTCACTGTGATGATGGGGGTTTAGACCACATTGCCACAATGTTCAAAATGTGCTTCAGCTGTGGACCCCACACTTACCTTTTGGTCACTGTGATGATGGGGTTTTTGACCCCATTGCCACAATGTTCAAAATGTGCTTCAGGTATGGACCCCACACTTACATTTTGGTCACTGTGATGATGGGGGTTTAGACAACATTGCCACAATGTTCAAAATGTGCTTCAGGTATGGACCCCACACTTACATTTTGGTCACTGTGATGATGGGGGTTTAGACCCCATTGCCACAATGTTCAAAATGTGCTTCAGGTATGGACCCCACACTTACATTTTGGTCACTGTGATGATGGGGCTTTAGACCCCATTGCCACAATGTTCAAAATGTGCTTCAGGTATGGACCCCACACTTACATTTTGGTCACTGTGATGATGGGGGTTTAGACCCCATTGCCACAATGTTCAAAATGTGCTTCGGCTATGGACCCCACACTTACCTTTTGGTCACTGTGATGATGGGGTGTTAGACCCCATTGCCACAGTGGTCATGGTCTGCGTGCATTGTGGAGGCCGCACACATTTATGTGTGACACATGTGTTAGGGGGTCACATTGTATGTTCAATGTCATGTTCAGTGTTGTAGGCATTTGACACAGACTACACACGCTTGTCATGGTGTTGGGGGGATGTGTTTTTCAGACATTCCTTATGTTGGAGTATGATGCTTTTGTCATGCATTACCCATCCTATGAGTAGGGGTGGTGTGGGTGGTAGGCATCCAGGACCCATGAGGAGGGGTGGTGGTAGTGGTAGGCATCCATCCCCCTATGTGTGGGGATGGTAGTAGTGACAGGCATCCAGGCCCCCCTGAGTAGGGGTGGTGGTGGTGGTAGGCATCCAGCCCCCCCTGAGTAGGGGTGGTGGTAGTGGTAGGCATCCATCCCCCTATGAGTGGGGATGGTAGTAGTGACAGGCATCCAGGCCCCCCTGAGTAGGGTGGTGGTAGGCATCTAGGCCCCCCTGAGTAGGGGTGGTGGTAGTGGTAGGCATCCATCCCCCTATGTGTGGGGATGGTAGTAGTGACAGGCATCCAGGCCCCCCTGAGTAGGGGTGGTGGTAGTGGTAGTCATCCAGCCCCCCCTGAGTAGGGGTGGTGGTAGTGGTAGGCATCCATCCCCCTATGAGTGGGGATGGTAGTAGTGGCAGGCATCCAGCCCCCCATGAGTAGGGGTGGTGTTAGTGGTAGACATCCATCCCCCTATGAGTGGGGATGGTAGTAGTGGTAGGCATCCATCCCCCTATGAGTGGGGGTGGTGGTAGTGGTAGGCATCCATCCCCCTATGAGTGGGGATGGTAGTAGTGGCAGGCATCCAGCCCCCCATGAGTAGGGGTGGTGGTAGTGGTAGGCATCCAGCACCCATGAGTAGGGGTGGTGGTAGTGGTAGGCATCCATCCCCCTATGAGTGGGGATGCTAGTAGTGGTAGGCATCCATCCCCCTATGAGTGGGGATGGTAGTAGTGGCAGGCATCCAGCCCCCCATGAGTAGGGGTGGTGTTAGTGGTAGGCATCCATCCCCCTATGAGTGGGGATGGTAGTAGTGGTAGGCATCCAGGCCCCCATGAGTAGGGGTGGTGGTAGTGGTAGGCATCCATCCCCCTATGAGTGGGGATGGTAGTAGTGGCAGGCATCCAGGCCCCAATGAGTAGGGGTGGTGGTAGGGGTAGGCATCCAGCAGCCATGAGTAGGGGTGGTGGTAGTGGTAGGCATCCATCCCCTATGTGTGGGGATGGTAGTAGTGACAGGCATCCAGGCCCCCCTGAGTAGGGGTGGTGGTAGTGGTAGGCATCCAGCACCCATGAGTAGGGGTGGGGGTAGTGGTAGGCATCCAGGCCCCCCTGAGTAGGGGTGGTGGTAGTGGTAGGCATCCAGCATCCATGAGTAGGGGTGGGGGTAGTGGTAGGCATCCAACCCCCCCTGAGTAGGGTTGGGGGTAGTGGTAGGCATCCAGCACCCATGAGTAGGGGTGGTGGTGGTGGTGGGCATCCAGGCCCCCCTGAGTAGGGGTGGTGGTGGTGGGTATCCAGGCACCCCTGAGTAGGGGTTGTGGTGGTGGTAGGCATCCAGGCCCCTATGGGTGTGTATGGCATTGGTGATAGCCATCCCGCCCCTATGGTTCTGCTGTTGCTAGTGTGCTTCATTCCTGCATCCCTATGTGTGTGTGACATATTTCGGGTACGTGTCGTTTGTTTGTGTTGTGGGTGTTTGACTTACCGTCTGCGCCGTACGCGTCCGTACCGGTTCCGGTAATAGATGTAGAGTATTGGTAGGACCTGCGCGATGGGATTCATGGTTGGTTCGTCTCATTCGGGTTTCTCGTGGCTTCAACTCGTACTCGTCGCTGGCTTGTTCGTCTCGTCGCCGTGGATCGTCTTGTGGCGCGAATCGGAGCTTATGTACAGCACTCCCGGATGCTCTGACGTGCCGGACGTAGCGACGGGTTCGGCGCGTACGGAAGGCGCATCGTACTAGTCCGGCCGGAAGGTGCTGTGTATTTGGTTCCGTGCGACTCGATTCGGCGTTTGCGGATCCGGCTCGGGTGGGGAACAGGAGCTGAAATGGGTAAGTACGGCTCGCTCGGAATCTGTGCTGTTATGCGCATCGTACTTTCTCGTTCGGACGACTGTTCGAATCGGTCGGGAAACACGCGTTCGGCTTGGTTTTTTCCCGGATGAATGGTGTTAGGTGCACTTTCGGCCGAGATCGGAATCGGCCCCTTGTTTGTTCGCAGATAACAGTTTCCTTTGTCTTTAGCATATGCAGTAACTATTCATAAATCTCAAGGTTTAAGTGTAGACAGTGCTTTGGTAAATATTGGAAGTACTGTGTTCAAAGAGGGAATGGCATATGTTGCATTATCTCGACTTAGAACATTGTCTGGTCTGTATTTGATTGATTTCGATGACAACAAGATTAGTGCTGATGTAAATTGTGTAAGAGAATATAATCGTTTAAGAAGACTTTATGCACCAAATTTAGGTGAATATCCCATTTATGAGAAACGTGTTGTGTGTTCAAAACTAAAATATGTTAAAGAATCAAGTGCGGTTGAAAAGCATTAAAAAATCGAAGAGAAAGGAAAAGGTGTAAAGAAACAGAAAATGGGAAGTGTTGATGACGTTGTGGGGTACCAATTGGAAAATAGTTCAGGTATCAACTGCTATGGTAATGTTATTCTAAATGTTGTATTTTACCTACAAGATCTTCATCATGAAATTATGAGAAATCAGGAAAAAAGCTTATGTTCTGCACTTTATAATGTATTTCAACAATTGACAACTGACAGAAGTAAAATCCATACTGCTTGTGGTATTCGCCAACTCTTGGATATATGTACTGGTTCTTTGACCTTGAGTCTTAATATACAACAAGATGCACAAGAATTTCTGATGGTTATGCTTGGAGTATTAGAAGATGAAGGAATACAGATTGAAAACTTATTTGGACTAAGTTACAAATGGGATCATAAATGTGAACAGTGTTCATTAACTTCAGGCACTGTAGTCGACACAGAACGATTCATATACTTAACAATACCTGACTGCAAATCTGTAGCTTTTAACAAACTAGTAAAAGCAGCAAATCATGATATGAAATGTTCTCATTGTAAATCAGAGATGTTATCTACATTACGAATAGAAAGATATGGAAAATATCTGATTTTAATGCTACAACGTTGTAGAGCAAATGGAAGAAAACTGGAAACCAGAATTAAAAATTTTGTTGCCAGTAAAATATCTATTTCTGGAAGAACTTTTACAACAGTGGCTATTATTTTCCATGCTGGACCTACTACCACATCTGGACACTATACTATGTATTTAAAGTGTAATAAAGGATGGACACATTGCAATAATGCACATTTGGAAATAAAACCCAGATTGCCTTACGAATTGCCAAATTCATATTTGATATTTTTGAAGCCTAAGTTTTGAATACATTATTCGGCCTATTGGGAAGATGTAAACATGATTTAAAGAATTCATATTGGATATTTTGCAAACCAAAGTTTTGAATACATTATTCGGCCTATTGGGAAGATGTAAACATGCTTCAACTAATTCATATTGGATATTTTACAAAAAAAAGTTTTGAATACATTATTCGGCCTATTGGGAAGCTGTAAACATCCTTTAACAAATTCATATTGGATATTTTACAAACCAAGGTTTTGAATACATTATTGAGCCCATTGGGAAGATTTTAACAGAAAGTAGAGTGCACTGGAAACAATTACTGATTATAACTAGTGTTGGGACTATTATTTGTGCTGATTGGTTTTGCATTGGGAAAAAATTGCCTTGAAATGCAAATAGTTTACATATTTGTTCTGTATATTGTAGGAGATGTAAATGAGTGCATATTTTGAAAATGTTCTTGAGATAAATGAAAGACATCCTGTAGATGAAGGATGTAATGAAAAAATTGTAAGGAGGAACACTTATAGGTAAAGATATTGAAAATAATGTTGTACGCTGATTTGTTTTTTTTTCAACAATCTAGTTGATTGTTTTTTTTCCCCGCTGTTTCATGATGATACTACATTGACATTACGTTGTATAGTGAAGTTAAGTGGAATCTGAGAACAGCAAAAAAGGGAAAATGAAATGCTATGTAAATCTTAAATTATGTTGTGGTCTTAAAAAAGTAACAGTGTAATTTGTGTAATACATTAGATAACAGTTTTTTGGTTTATTTTATTTTACGTAGTGGTAAACTATCAAGAGTTTTAATGATGAATAGCACAATTGTACTTTGAAATTTACTGAAAAAAACATAGATTTCAGGGACGTTATAGTTACAAATTAGCATTTAAAAAACCTTAGAAATTCACTGAAAAAACCATAGGTTTAAGGGACGTTATAGTTAGAAATTAGCCTTTAAAAAACCTTTGAAATTCACTGAAAAAACTATAGGTTTCAAGGGCGTTATAGTTAGAAATTAGCATTTAAAAACCTTTGAAATTCACTGAAAAAACCATAGGTTTCAGGGACGTTGTAGTTAGAAATTAGCATTTAAAAAACCTTTGAAATTCACTGGAAAAACCATAGGTTTCAGGGACGTTATAGTTAGAAATCAGCCTTTAAAAAACCTTTGAAATTCACTGAAAAAACCATAGGTTTCAAGGGCGTGATAGTTAGAAATTAGCATTTAAAAAACCTTAGAAATTCACTGACAAAACCATAGGTTTCAGGAACATTATAGTTAGTTGGACATTTCACTCGTACAAAACGAGATAAATTCGGCCGTTATAGTAAGTTCAGCTAACTATAACTCGCGCCCCCGCAATGCACTGCTGATGACGTCACATATTACATCATTCATGACATGGTCAGTGACATCACTGATGACATCTCAAATGACATCACTGATGACATCACTGATGACATCATCCACGTGATAATCTGATGCACCTCCTCATGCCCTAATATAAACTTTGATACGCCCACTCTAAAGTGCAGACTACCATTTACGAAACAATAGAAACACCAATACCAGTTACTACATACCCACTCACTGATTCCTAGGTCTACACACACATCTACTCATACACCTATACAGACACTCACACACTGCCACTCATCCGCACAGTTTCTCACACACCTAGTCAATCATGCAAAGAATCAATCACACTCCCATTTACTCACCTATACAGTCATACACAAACCACCTCACTTATTCGTACAGATAGTAACAAATACTTACTCTCCTATACAATCAATGATACAAGCACACACTCATCCATACAGCCACTCTCACATATAGTCATTTATATACTCCAACACTCACATATACTGCCTTTCACATATGTAGTTACTCACACATGTACCACTGAGACATCCATTCACTCACCAACACACCCATACACACACTCACCAACCCATACAGCCCTTCACAGATGCACTCTTGAACCCATACACCCAATGACTCACCCACTCACACATCTATGCACACACCCCCTACCCACCCACACAGACACTCAGGCACCCATACAGATACTCAGACAACCAATCAATAACCCATATAGACATTCATGTAGCTACTCACCAACCCATGCAGCCGCTTACACACCAACTGACAGACTGATACAGACATTCACACAGTTTAGTCAGTAACCCATGCATTCAGTAAGACATGCTTAATCACTCACTTATACAGTCAGTCATGCACCTATTAAATCATCCATTCAGACACTTATACACCCACTCTTTCTTCAATATACCTTGGAATATATATATATAACATATTTAAACTTTACAGAAACACACAGTCACTGGATGATGTCATCAGTGATGTCATCAGTGATGTCATTTGAGATGTCATCAGTGATGTCATCAGTGATGTCACTTACCATGTCATGAATGATGTAATATGTGACGTCATCAGCAATGCATTATGGGGTGCAAGTTATAGTTAGCTGAACTAACTATAACGGCCGAATTTCTCTGGTTTTGTACGAGTGAAATGTCCAACTAACTATAACGTTCCTGAAACCTATGGTTTTTTCAGTGAATACATATATATATATATATATAGAGAGAGAGAGAGAGAGAGATAGATAGATAGATAGATAGATAGATAGATAGATAGATAGATAGATAGAGGAAAAGTGTTTTTTGACTTGCCCTTATCTTTGGCGTCAAAAGGAGAGGAGAAGTTGCAGCACAACAGAGCATGGCGGACAGAAGGGAGTGGCAGCAAAATTAACCATGGAGGACATGAGGAAGAGGATAGGGGCATGGAAGTTGGACAGGCAGGGTGGAGGTGGCAGAGACAGGTTGCAGTCATCTGACCATGCTAGGCAGGTGGAATGGGCAGTGGCAGCTCAGCTCAACAGAACACTCAGAGTAGATAGTAGGGGCAATGGCAGGTCCATGGATCATAGTGAGCAAAAAGGAGGGAGCAGGCGCAAGCACACAGATGTCGGAGGGTGGGAGAAGGAGCGTAGGAGCAGCAAGCTGAGCACAGAGGCTAATCAGGAGGGCAATGATGGGGTATAGAATTGGGCAATGGTGGGCAGAATTTGGGGGCAGGGATATCAAGCTTTTGGCATTGGCAGCACATTTGACCATGCAAGGCAGGAGGGAGGGGGCTGGTGCATGGATTTGTACAAAAGAGGGTAGGGAGGAGATGGATGGGGCAGCAAGCAAACTGTTCATGGCAGGCAGGAAGAGCAGTGGCAGAACAACAGCTACATAGGGCTGTAATGAGGGAGCAGGGGCATGGACTTGGACAATGGATGGAAAGGAGAATGGGGGTAGGAGCAGCAGGCTTGGATGGGACAGCACAATGACAGGCAAGGTCCTGGTCCCCTCCTTCCCCACCATGCATTGTAATGGGCATTTTACGTAATATTTACAAAAACTAGAAATTCACTGGAGAAATCAAAGGTTACAGGGACATTATAGTTAGGGAATAGAATTTTTTTTAAATCTTAGAAAATCACTAAAAAAACAAAGGTCACAGGGACTTTATAGTTAGGTTCAGATTTGACATGCGAAAAATCATAGAAATTCAATTGTTATCGTCAAGAGTTATTTCATGTAACTATATCTCATGCCCTAAGGTAACTATAACTTGTGCCCTTGCCATGCCCTGCTAATTATCCCAGATATTACATCACTCATGAAATCTTCTATGACATCCTTGATAATATCGCTGTAACATTTGAAGCAAAATTATTGATGAGAAACTGTGCATGGCGGGGGCGTGAGTTATAGTTACCTCAACCCCCGAGGACCGGCCTTATTTTTTTTTGTACAGTAGGGAGGGGGGCGATTTTCGCCCCGGGGACCCCATCCCCCAGGGCCCGGCCTCCATTCTGGATGCCCTGGTCCCTATAATCCTTAGAGCTAGTTTAGTTTGACATCGTTGGCAAATGGATAATATATACTTTGGTGATATACACATGTATGCTACTTGTACTTGAGTCCTTATTGAATATGCTTGAAAATATATAAAGGGTTGAAGTACCTTTGACAGGGAAGTCTAAGTTACAGCTAATTTATAGAACTGCATATAGTTCTTCTTTGACATTCAACCCATTTGGGAACTTAGTATCGAGGTTAACTATATATTTGCTTTCCAACTGCCTCACTTATTCTTCTCTGACCCCTTCCCTTGGGGATTTTGGGATCGCATCAATTACATATTATGTGAGAGAAGTTGCATCATTGTTGTGCATATCGTGTACATGTCTAGCTATAGGACATGACCAGTCTGTGTTCTTGACTGCTCTGAGATGCTGGAGGATGCGACAATGTACTTGTGGAATTGTGATTCATACATATGCAGGTCCACATACACACATGAGAACATAAACTGCAAATTAAGTTTTGCAGTTTAATGCGCCTTTTATCTTGTAGGGTTTAGTCCCGAATGGTGTTGTGTACTCACTCATGTTTTTGCCATGTTGCCATGCTTTGCACCGATGGCATTTTTGGAAACCATGGCTCTGTTACAGCCATGTTCCTGATGTGTCTGCTTCAGGGCTGCTGCACACCAGAGCATCTTTCATAGAAAAAACTCTCCTGAATGTAAGTTGTGGCGACTTTGGCATGAGGCTCTAACACGGCATCCCCTCTCACAAGATGCAAGGTTGTTGCATGATTTTTCTAGAAGTACCCTCTTGTTCATTGTATGTGGTCTGATTGGTGTTCGGTCTTTTCTCTTTTTGTTGTTTTATGGAACAAAATGGTTTCCCTATCTGTGGCTTGGACCTTGTTAAGGGCTGATGTCAGGGTTTGCAAGGAGTAACCTCGTTCCTCAAAGCATTTTAACATCTCATCTTTGCCCTTGTGCCAATCTTCGATCAGGCTGGTATTGCTGTTAAGCCTAAGAAGCTCACGAAAAGGGATGCTAGTTTTTAGGTGTCCTGTGTGATAGCTCTCTGCATGGAGTGTGGAATTTCTAGCGGTGGCTTTTCTAAACAAACATGTTTGTAACTTTCCCTGTTTTCCATAGATTTGCACATCTAGGAATTCAACCTGCTTTCTGTTCCACTGAAGTGCAAGTCCAGCTGATTGTGGTGGATCTGATTAATTAACTCCCTAGAAGAACTCTCTGACCCCACCCAAAATTACAAAGAGACCATCAATGTAACGTAGCCATGTCACCACATGTTCCTCCCACATTTTGTTGTGATCTGTGATGAGCACTTGCTCCTCCCACCAGCCCACGTGTAAACACGCATAGCTAGGAGCGAAGTAGATAGTCATCGCCGTCCCACGTATTTGTCTGAAAATCTGATTCTTGAACAGAAAAAAGTTATTAGTTAAACAACATTCAATCATTGATAGTAGCATTTCTGTGTGCCTCTACAATTTGGCCTGTCTAGATTGCAAAAAATGTTTTACAGCTCTTATCCCATCTGCATGCTGTATGCTATTGTACAGAGTAGTCACATCCAATGTCATTAGGCAGTATTCTTCATTCCATGGTAGATTGTAGATGTGTCTCAAGAAATCACCAGTGTCCTTGATATACGAAGGCAACTCTCTTACATATGGCTGTAGAAAATAGTCAATGTACATAGACGTTTTTTCCAATAAACTGTCCATCGCAGATATGATAGGCCGACCAGGTGGTGTTACTGCATTCTTATGGATTTTTGGGATGAGGTGGATAACAGGTATCTTTGGAAAATCATTGCGTAGGTATTTACATTCATCTGAGCTTATTAATTCCAGTTATTTACATTCCTCAAGTATGGCAGGATATTCATTTTTCACCATGAGTACAGTCTGCATGTTGCTTTTCATATAACATTGGTTGTCATTGAGCTGTTTATGTGTTTCATTAGTGTATTTGGCGATAGGCCATAGCACTATGTTACCCATTTGTCCGCATTTCGTATCACTAAATCTTTGTGATTCTTCAACTTCCTGATCAAATTGTGATAGGAAATGAATTGTCTGTTCCATTTGGCTCCTTGTTTGCTGATCTGTTGATATCAATTTTTTTCATTTCTCCGACCACGCACTCATGAAAGGAGTCTATTGCATCCTTAAGAAGTGGAAGCAAAAAGGTAGATGCAGGTTTGAATGGTGTACTGTCATCGATAATCAATCCTTCGTGATCAATGACTTCTTGAGTTCCAATCTCTTGGATAATGCCATGTGTTTCATTCTCTAATTCATGTAAGTCTCACAAACGACTACTGTCAGATATCTGCAAGTTGCTTTGCTCTATAGTGGGTGCATTTGTTCTGTTGTCAGCCCTTTTCTTCCTCATAAGATGGAACTTTGCCAGTTTTAACTTCCTGATTAATTTGTAAAGGCCAAATCTTGACTCTGTGTAGCTCATCTGATTTTTTTGGTCAGTCTGACAGACCCAATGATAGAATTTTTTCTTCATTTGAGGTCAGTTTTACAGATGATAAGTTGCCCACAGTTCCGATCGTTTGTATATCCACTTTTTCCTCCTTTTTTGCTTTTTTGGCTTTGTTCCTCCGACTGCACCTTCTTTGTTCTTTTCGCTTCTTGTTCCACCTTTGTCTGCCTGATATTATTAGACCCTGGGTCTTAATGTTTGTCTTCTGTCCCTTCATAAAAATCAAGCTCTTCGGCTAAGGACAATTTGTTTGATGTTTTAGCTCAAGAAGGTACTCCATTGCCTGCATCGGAATTGGTTTCATATTCTGAGCTGTACTCTGAACCTGTTTCTGTGACATTGCTTTCCTGCAAGGCTCTATTTCCTTCTGCCAGCTTTTGGTTTTTCATGTTGCTAAACCTTCTTGCAGAGGGATTAACCACTTCCGTGCTCGCGTCGGCCAACGGCCGTCGCGAGCACTACCTCCCCAGTGCTGCGAACAACCGTTGGCCGACGCAGCCCCGCCCACTCCGTGGAACGCCAACGCCCGCACCGCGGCGGAATTGCCGCCGCGGTAAACGGGTTAAGTGGTCTTTAGGGCGTGTATAAGTGAGAACTGAGATATGGTGCAGCTGTGTTGTAGGAGAGTGTGCTATAATGTTAAAAGGTAAGTAATAAATTAAGTTTTGTGTTTTGGCTTGGGAATGGTACATTAAAGTAAGTGCTTTTAGTTATGTAGGTAGGTTAATTTGTAGATTTAAAACGGCAACATAACATAAAAACTGTTATTCTATTATTCTGACAGATTGCCTACAAAAGCTCAGAGGAAAAAGGAACAGAAGCAGTTACAGTATCTATGCAGAACTGAGACACAAGAAGGGCAAAATGAAGAAAAAGTGGTGAAAGAAAAAAGAGCTACTGGTAAGAGAACAAAGTCATGCCTTAAAAATATAAGCAGACATTTCTAAAAATTACAAAATAATGAAAATAAAATTTAAACTACGAGACAGAATAACAGTGGACAAAATCCATATAAAAAGAACAAGAAAGAATGTAACAAAGATGGACACACCGTAACCCTTGTTCGTAATCAGATTTATCCTGTTGGAATTTATGTGCTTTGTGTTCTTTAATTGCGTCTTCCTGTTTTTTCATAAGGGCAGTCATTTCTTTCCTTAGTTTGGTAATGAGTTCTTGTTGCTCGTATATATGTGTGTGTTATACTTACCTGTTACATTTTTACCACACATATGTCTTTACCATGCATGCCTTTGCAACTAACATTTTCATTGGAAAGGCATGCATTATAAAGGCATATGCTTGGTAAAAGTGGTCGTGGTACAGGCATCCATGGTAAAGATGCATGCGTTGTAATGACGGCGTTGTAAAGGCATGCGTGGTAATGGCAGGCATGGTACCGTCATACAGCCTATACAAAGTAGCTGATGCCATGATGTGAGAGCTGTATGATCTTCTTGACTGATCCAAAAAGCTAATGGCTGAAGGAGACTGACCCAAAGTTCACTCTCTTTAAATTGGGAACAATAGGTTGTGCAAGCCAGGCCATAAAAAGGGAAAGGTTCTGTTTCACAGTCATTGTAAATAAAGATCTAAGTCTAGTATCTACTAGCTGACAGTAGAGTTGAAATGAATATGGGGGACGAAACTGCTGCATATGTAGCAGACGGTGTGCAATCATCTCGAGTAAGTTAATATTGCTCCATGTTAGTGTAGTAGTTTCTCATATTATGTAGTAGGACAGAAGTTATACAATTTTAATTCTTCTTAGTACCTTGGCCACGTAAGCAATGGCCACAAATCCACATGTCATGTGTAAACGTCTCTTCCCCTCCGCTCTTGCATTGTACCAATGTTAGCCTTTTGGTGGCCGTGGGTGCTTTATATTATACCTGTAATAGATTCAAACCAGGTCCATTCTGTCTCCAGCAGGCCACATGAACGATCCATATTATTTGCATTAAAAGTTGCAATAAGGTAGTAAAAAGATGGCTTACTGGCTAGCAGCACCTGGCCAGAGTTTAGACCCTAAACTCCTTTAGCCTCCTCTTCGGTCTTTGCCACGCCCAAATTGTAAAGAACACTCATAAACGAATCCATAAAAGATCGATGGATTCCTTAACTACCTTAATTCATAATCATCATTGAATTAGTTACTCTGACTCCCTAATCCTCACAGCCAATCCCATACAATAAGCATACCTTAGTCCATAGGTCACTTCCACTCTGGAAAGTTACTATTATCGATGCCGCCAGTCAAGCAAGAATGGCGCGGTGATAGATCTTTTCGAGTCTGAACATCCACACTACACAATGGACTCCATTTGTAGATTAGGAAAATAGAAGAGCATATTGCTAACAGGAAGGCCCTGAAAACCTTCCTAATTCTGTTGACTATATGGTTTGTAAGGGCTGATGAGCTCCTCACTGAAGCTGTGGTTTTTATCTTCCTCTGGCCCCAAAAAGCCATTGCTGGCATGCGCTGCACTGTACAAATGACAAAATAATGCCAAATCAAATCAGACTATTTGGCCATGGGAAGATAGGAAAGACACCAAGGCTCCTATTGGAGCTTTTCTTTTCAGCTAGATTAAGATTGGTTCTAATATTTTTAGTTTTAAGGCAGCACTCTAGGTGAAGAGAAATAAGTGTGATGGCTTCCTCTCTACCATGACCACAATATCACTTTGTATCCCCAGGGCGGCGGCTAAGCACTCCATCAATCATTTACTGCTAATCATCATCATATTATTTATATAGCGCTTAATACCAGTGCGGGGCTCTTGCCACTACTACAGCCTTCTTTCATGTATACTCCCTTTAAGCCTATGTGTTTTACACTCATTCGAGATTATCAACAAAATATACTGCATTGCTGATTTCCTATGACCAGAGTGTCTGAAGAACTCATCCTTTTAGATTCTCCACATAAGTACGGCATTCAACGAGATAGACCTCTCTATCATATCCTGAGGCAACTTTCAAGGAGAGATTCCTGCACTTTATCCAATGTAGCAAAGTGCACACCTGGCAACTGCACAGTGGATGGATTTCAAGATCTCAATGAACCTCCACAGTATTTGAGGAAGATGGTTCGCAAAGTGCTAAAGCACCATGGTACCCCCATTTTTTGGCAAAATAAACTGTGTTTGCTGTTCATTTAGCTTGACATGCCTCAACCCTGTTGTAATATAGCGTCCCCCCCTTTTATGAAAGGAAGCCAGAATTCACCCCTCTGGTCTGGCCAATTGGCAAAATGTAATTCCATGTGAAGCGTGATGAAGGAGTTAAAGAAAAGCACAAGACAAGTGCCATGGATGGGGAAGCGTTTAGTGCAAAAAAGTGAAATGTTACATTTTCTAAAATAGAAGGCATTAAATTATACTCGCCTTGTAGTAGTGTAAAATAAAATTGGTAAGAAATAGACAAAGGAAATTAATGATCAAGAGAAAAGCCAAGAAAGGCAAGACATTGTCACAAATAAATATAACAAATGCGGTCAAATGGCGGGCTATCGAACCAAAATATCTGTATTCTAATCCTAAACTTCCCTTTTATCAAAATGTGTGATCTTGTAAAACGTGATTTATCTCCCTGGGCCTCACTCCCATTATGTGTCAAAATGATGGTAGTTCGTTGGTTTTAACACAATTTAAAGGACAAGTACATTGCTGCGCCTGGAGGAATGTTCACAGGTTAATACCCATAGAGAAGCGGGTTGCAGACTCGTGCACAACCGTCGTGTGTGTCCAGTTTTTGACAGTCGGAATAAGGGTCTTTACGTCTAATTGGTGTCTCCAGTGAAAGCTGGCATATTAAAAGCCTTGCCCAAAGAAAAGTGCCATATTCAAGCAAATTAGTTTACTCACATTGCTGAGTGACACACACCAAACCTGCTGAGGCACCTGATGGGGGAATTCAAACTCGGAAAACATTCAGTCATTGGCCTCTCTGGTGAGTTCAGTTTTAATAGCATTTTAGGTTTCGCCAACAGCAAGCGTTAGCAGCTTTTTTTGGCCTATTGTGTAACAAACCAACACTTACATTGCGCTTAGTATCAGTCAATTGCTTATCAGTGGTTGGCTTGCATGTCAATCCTATTTATGTGCTTCTTTTCAATGGCTTTCTTTCCTCTTCTTGTGTTTCTATCTCCAATGGACCATCACTTCTTTATCATCCTTTTGATTAGATGACTTGCATCATTCGATTGCCTACATTCAGGGAAGTTTTCTTTTGCTTTCAGCACTCCATGGAAATGCATGTCTTTTCTTGCTCTCTCTCCCCTCTGTCCTGCTTCCACCTACCCTAGACCCTGATAATCTTGCCAACTACTGGCACATCACTCATCTACAATTCATCAGCAAGATCATTAAAGAAGAACCATATGTTCATCTCCAAGATCACATCAGTGCTAACCATTGCCTGCAGAAATACCTGTCTGGCTTCAGATCACGTTGCATCATGGATACCGCTACCTTACACATTGTAAACTATGGCCTCCTGACCACAGATGAAAATGACCCCTGCCTCCTGATATTGCTGGATCTCCCAGCTGCCTTCAAGACAGTCGACCACCCCACCCTCGTACGCACCCTGTAGTCTCAAATTGGATTCACCGGCAATATCCTTTCCTGGTTTTCCTTCTACCTTTCCAACCAACACCAGTTTGTTTACATGGGCACCTGCAGGTCGCAAAAGATGCCTATCACCTGCGGAGTCCACCCCGGGGTTCCATATTATCGCCTGTCACCATCAACCTTTACACAGAGTCACTTGGTTCTCTACTCTCAGACAACAGCATCAAGATGTACCCATATGCCGATAATATGCAACTCTAGGCATCATATCAACCACAAAATAATTCCTTTTAATTGCCAACATCAACAAACAAGATACAGTACAAATCTGGTTCAATGGCATGGACCTTGACGGCTTCAAATAACAACTTTCATTGAATGTCAAGTCACTTGGATTTACCTTGGACACCTACCTCAACCTCAAAGAGCATACTGCCACAAAAAACAAAAAAGGCGTGGTACCAGCTCCCTCTTTCATAGAAAGTGAAATGTTTCTTCCAGAAAGAGAATTCAGAACTGCTGATCAAGCTATTGTACTCTAACATCTGAGTGGTGATAACATCCTGCTCCATGGCCGCCCAGAGTCCACACTGGTGCCCTTTAAAGGCATCCTACAAGCATCAGCACTTCTCATCTGGGGCCTGAAGAATTGTCTCACCTTCCCAGTTCACACCATCTTCAAAACCAGCTGCATCATGTTCAAAGTCATCATGACCAACACCACAACTTAGCTTGCAGAAAACCTTTCCATCTCTGGTGGTTCTCTACACACCCATAGACAGAACACCATCAGACTGCAGACTAGGAAGTGTGAAAATGAAAAATCAAGGCAGTAGACCTTTTCCATCAATGCACCAAGGATCTGGAACAACATACCATTATCCACCGGGACCGCCCTCCATGCTACTCCAAATTAGGAAAGAGTTGAAGACGCACCTCTTTAAAGAACACTAAATCACAATGCATTACCTGTCCATAAAGCAGGTACCTCTCCTATCACTGAATCACTTTATGCTTGTCTTTGACCCTGTACAGCTCTTCACTGCCTTTTGGCTAGCTTTGCGCTATAGAAGTACCATATGCGTACACACATGCATTGTGGCTTTTTTTAAATTTTTGCTGATGTTCTCCTACTTGCCAATGTGGAACAGCACTGGTGAAAAGCACTGGGAAAGCCAAAAGGCTAGACTTATTTGCTTTGCCAATGCTTGTCTTTGAAGGAGTTAACAAGAAAATCAAGGCCATTAATGCAGCACCCAAAAAAATGTCAGTGTGTATTAAACTCTAAAATCAACTGACCTAGTTCAGGATTTAAGAGAAGCGTTGTGATTTTCAGTGTTGCAGCTAGATTGCCACTCGTGAAGGGAATTGTTTGTGATTAAGTAAATCTTGCAATTCAAATCATAGTTTCACTTCCCCCCGAACTCCACTCCCACACTTGTGATACTTTATGACATTCTGCAGGTCTTCCCTAAACATCCACCTAGTCACCCTTACTACATCTTTCTTCGAATTGGCAAAACTGCCTGGTTAGGCCCATTATTCAATGTAAAACATCGATGAAGCATTATGAAAACAGTTCTGTGTCAAAAATAATTGAAGTGGCCAATACGTTTTTAGCCAGTGAAACTGAGAAGGCCCTGGTGACTGGGACTGGTCTGCTCGCAATGGTGAAGAATTTGCAGCGCATGTACTAACTCAGTAAAATCCACGAGATGGTGTTCATGGTGCAGACAGCACAGCTCCAAAACACAGAGCCGGGGTGGTGCTCCTCGAATCCAAGCTGTGACGTCTGGTGCTCCTTGAATCCAAGCTGTGACGTCTGGTGCTCCTTGAATCCAAGCTGTGACGTCTGGTGCTCCTTGAATCCAAGCTGTGACGTCTGGTGCTCATTGAATCCAAGCTGTGACGTCTGAATCACATGCTAAAGACGTGGAGTTACGGAGTACAATGCAGAAAAGGTAATTTCCCAGAAAACGAGTGCATGACTGAGTTGTTTAGTTCAGTGCAACAAGGCTATTGTGGACTCAAATAATGTCATTTTCTTATTGCCCGTTAGGTCTGAAGTCAGAACCTGCTAGGGACAGAAAAATAATAAGCAGGGGTTCTCACATATATTAAATCCCTTTGTATATTTGGTCTTCATTTATGCCCAACGAACACGTTTTAGTCTTTCAAAGGGTTCCCAGTAGAGTGTGTTGATGGTGATGTATGGTCTCTGAGTTCTATATTAGTTTAAACACTTTGCTAAATGTATTAACAAAAAGAAAGTCAGACTTTTCCGGAAAGCTAGCATTAATTCATTGGCGATAAGGAGTTTGGCACGCTACTAAAGTTTCAGCAACATTACAAAACATGTAAATGAGCACAAATATATGCATGGCTTGTCACAGACGATGAATCACGAACATGTGTTCGTTTAAGAGCGAGCAGCAGACAGAACAGGACCCTTGTGTCAATGAGGACTGGGTTCTCTAAGTGGAAACCCACGAGCAAATCGAAGCAGCGAATAAAATATGGACTATTTCAAAACTGAACTGGAAAAGGTCAACGATATTAGAGGGGACTGAGAAAATGTTTTAATGCAACACTGCAGATTAACCCACATGCCCCTTTTTCTTGCCGCATCTCAGCAGTCTATTTCTGCACACCAAGTTGAATTCAAAGGAAGAACTGATACATCCTTTAGAGAGTAAAGAACGTTTGAAACGCAGAAAAACATTTCAAACAATAGTTTTCAGAAACGTGTTTCTTCAAAGGATCTCTAGGGGTTCCATGGCTGGACTGGTATGTTAAGTATGCAAGCTTAGACTTTTTTTTCCTCTGCAAAGTTTGTGAACTTTTGTTTTCAAAATGTCAAGTTTTATGAAATTCTTAAAGGAGGCAACTTTTTAAAGTAATGTGAATTCCTGCATGAAATAACTTCCTTAAAAATTCACGTTTATCAAAAGAATATTATCCCAACAAAATGTTTGGGAGAAAAATTATTCTACAGGAATCTTCGACCTAAAACAAAACTTTGTGACAGTGACCCCCACAAAAGTGCGAAATGTTTCACATTGGTAAGTGTTGCTGACAAACTTTTTCACAAACCTATATACTGATTATATTTCGTTCTCACCTGCACAGTGACTTTGGAATGTAAAAAGGGTCTGAACGAGGTACCCAATTTCAAAGCAATGCCGATTTCTTTGGGTTGCAATCGTGGCTCTGCCAAAGAATGTTGCAAACTTCATTGAGTTTACTCATTTCAGACGGATTCGGTGTCAAGTCTTCAGTGTTGCGAGGGAATTGGTTTGCTCTGTAATTTAATTGTATCACAGGGAAAGATTTGTTTCTGTATTGCACAGGGGAAACAGCCATTACAACGCAGCTGTTTTCATGCATGGCCTTTACCACGCATGTGTTACAACGCATGCACCGTTACCACGCATGCCTTTACAACAAATTACGTTGTAAAGGTATGTATGGTAAAGGTATATGTGTGGTAAGGGTGGTGTAGGCTATCAACGTCGTTAGAGGAAACGGAGAGACCGTTCCCCTTCCTCTATAGGACATGAGCCGTGCCTCAGAAGAGCTGGAGAGGAGGTGACGTTGTGGAGAGGTTCAGGGGTTTGGGCCTGAGGCGGGGGGCTATGGATTTATGGTTTTGGGCTGGGGTTGGTTAATTTTAATTTTTTTAAGGGGGGGAGTCTTACAGGCATCCGCTTTTATGGCTCAGGACAGGGGAGGAAGTCGTGCAGGGATCCACTTTTAGGGCTCAGGGGAGGGGTAGTTTTTAGAAGGACTGGAGGCCGGGGGAGTCATGCAGGGGTCCACTTCTAGGGCTCAGGGCAGGGAGTGGTATTTTTAAAAAAGTGCTGGGGGCCGGGGGGGAGGGGTGGCCACAAGGGAATGGTATTTCCAACTCAGGGCAGGGGTCAAGGAAAACCTTTATCACAAATATGCCTTTAACATTCATGCTTTTACGACGAAATTCGTTGTAAAGGTATGTGTGGTAAAGGCATATTCGTGGTAAAGGTTATGCATGGTAATGGCATACACGCTGTAATGCATGTGTGGTAAAGGCATGCTTTGCAATGGAATGCATTGTAACATCATACAACCACTTCAGTCATTGCGTTTATGACCAGATAGGATATGCTAGTGTAGAGGTATCCAATGACGAAACCCTTGATATTTTCAAAATCTCAGGCAGAAAAGTGCCTCCTTACACATCCTTACTCCTGAAAAGTTCTTCCCGCGCTTCTACCCATTGAGAATGTCTTCAGAAAGTGACATCAACTCCTGCCTCTCCCTACTTTAATCAACAACTTATGGCGACCCGCCACTCCAGCACAAGTCAAACACAGACACAGCATTGACTGTTTGTTCCTGTTAGGGACAGGAAGGGGTTTGGGCCAGAATCCCAGTCTCACTGAAGCCTACAATGTAAGCTACAATCATGTTCATCAATTAGCACCCCACATTGCCCATCCTCACAATCACACCCAAAGCTAGGCCTCAGAAACACTCACATAGCCTCCTCACAACACAAAGACCAAACATCAGACATATCCCACTATCCACTAGTGTCTAGTATTCTGCACTCCAGTGCAGCCCTCATCACCTATTATAAGTTTGACACTCTCCAAACCACAGAAATATGATTCACTACCGCATTCTCGCACATCCTAGATGTTCTTGTTCCCACTGGCTGCATCATCCACTGTGTGGATTGTGCACATAAAATGGAAGGAGGCATCAGTGTCATCCATATGTCCTCCTTCTTGTTCACCCTAGGCATGTGAGTGAGACTCAACTCCATGGAGCTCCTCACATGCCATTTCCAACTCTCTATAACTCTGCCCACCTCCTTCCATCGCATCTACAGGTCTCCTGAGCAGAACAAGGACTCCACTGACAAATTATCAGATCTCATCACCACCTCATCCACAACCACACCACCATATGGGATGACCTTAACCAACCAGACAACACAAGCTCACAAAAAGTAAAGGACTCTATCCTCAACCTTATCAACACACTCGACATGTAACAGCATGTCGCACAACTAACACACTTCAAATGTCAACATCATTGACCTTGTCTTCTCAACATCACCAACAATCCTAGTCAAACCATCAATACCCCTTGGACTGGACTAACCAGTCACTACTTCTGTCTCCCTGCTCAATGATCACCCAGTAAACTGAGGTGAACCCAAACGAGGACACCAAACATTCAAATCCTTTTAAGACTTCTCCAGTGAAAAAAATAAAGCTTGAATTTATCTCCCTCTGAACCAGCTCCACGTCTGATGTCAACAGCTTTCTAAACAACTAAAGAACCTCTCTGAAGACAATGTGGACACCCACGCTCCTATTAAAACATGCAAGTGCAAGCCAAAACCTTCAGCATCATAGTGCTCTAATGACCTTACGAACAACAAACATTCCATACACAGACAGTAAAGAAAATAGAAGAACCCCCACTTACCTCACACTACTGGAGTCCTTTCATGAAACAGTCAGACAGATCATAACATCAGTCAAAGTAAAGTTGTATACCAACACCATCAATGAAGAAGCCAGCAAGCGCAAAGCATGTTACAAGACAACCAAGCACTGCATCAACCTTTTCCTTTACCCTTCTATCCCACACCCCACCGACAAGTGCAATGCAATCAACCACTTCATTGGTGAAAAATACATAGCACATCGACACACCATGCCTCCTTCTCTTCTTACACTCACACATTATTGTAGTATCCCATAATGGTCATCATTTGAAGCCATTTTAACTCTCTTAAAACAGCCACCTAGGAAGATGATCTCTTACCCTCATCCGTCAACAAAGCTCCTTTTGGAGAAGCTGTCTCACTCCTACTCACCATTGTCAACACCTCCCTCCACTCAGGAAATGTTACCAAAACCCTCAGGATAGGCCAGATCCTCACACTCCTAAAGAAACATATTGAAGAATCCACATAACTCTGAATAGGCTTTCAGGTATTTTATTTGCAGTGCTTAGCCAAGCTGATTACTAAGGGCAGACCTCTATCAACTGGCATTCAGTGGAATTCGAGACTTGAACAGAAACGTTCCAAGCTAGCATTCCACCAGAATGTCACACACTCCCCTCCATAAATAACATAACTTAAATATTAAGTAATATTTTACTACAAGAATTTCAATAGTTTAATAATGATCTATAAGCTGAATAACATTATGGAAATTTAACATAACATTATAGCTCTCAATAAAACAGTACCAAAAGACGCAATGCATAGATTGCCAATCACTATATAATGCAATAAAGACCTTAAATTACTGAACCAGCACAACAGATACACGGTACATAGCAATATGTATAAAAGACAACTCAATAAGTACATCAGATTACATTTTATAATTTTGGCACCACACTGTCATCTTAGAGAATGAGTGCTCTCAATGGTAGCCTCGCCCTCACCACTTCTCCTGATGGCTATCACTTCCTCAACACGTACACCCTTGACAACACATGCAGGCATCTTAACAACATTGCCCATGTTTCACACATTACCATCCGAAAAGTCCACCAAATGCCAACCCCCTCTGAACACTCTCAAAGGGTCTGAAAATTTGGAAATCAGTGATCTCCCCGACTTTACTTTCTTGACACTTACCAAATCCCTTATCTTTAGTTGTAATGGTCTTTTGTTCCTAACATGCTTTGGTTCATGGTTATTGCTGACAAACTGTTCATCCCCTCTTCCATGTGTTTGGTTTTTCACCGTCACCACTCATAATTTCAAATAAGTCAAACATACAAGGTTGTTTGAGGCTGCATGTCGCAACCCTCCCTCTCAGTTTCTCAAATATCGACTTGTCGCGGACATTTCCTGTGAGTGGTGCAATACCCCCACAAAAGTTCTCTGATTGTGTCACAACTTCTCCTGTTGGAAATTGCCACCTGAATTCCTTCTTTCAGTACTCTTATTCACCTTTCTACTGTGCCATTACTTTAAGGGTTATACATTAAGGTTTGTATATGCTCAATTCAATCAGAAATGATTATATCTCTGATGACATAAGCTTTACCCTAGCAAAAACATTTTTTCTCAAAAACAACTTATAAGAAAGTTTATCTCTACCTTGGAAGTCACAAGGTCCACCAGTTTAACCTCTGATCACTGTGAGAAATGGTCAATCAGCAATAGGAAATATTTGGGATTACCAGACAGGCTCATTAGCCCCCCTAAATCCAAAGTTACTCTTTCTCATACCTTACCTAGCCTGGACTTTAGCCTGCACCTTCAATGCAAGATCTGGCTTTGTACACAACAATGGCATAGCTAGATGTTGTGCCACCCGTGGCGGTCACTGCGGTTGTCGCCCGGCAGCCGCATGTAAGAACGGGAGAGGTACTGGCTATTCCTGCGACGGCTGCAGGTAAGAGCGGGGGGGAGAGGCCACCATCCCAAAACTTGTGCCGCCCAGAGAGGACAGCCCCCACCATCCCCCCCCCCCTTGCTACACCACTGGTTCACAACATTTCTATCCAAACTGGGTGAACAGAAGTCATATCTAATCATTCTTTTCATACTGCTCACACCTGTATAACCCGCATGAGCAATTTCTAAGATCTTCTTACTCATACATAGAGTTGCTCATCCCTCAACATCACTCCATCTAGTATGGATAGTTTTTGAGCCACATTACAAAGAAAACGCTTCATATAATTTTTTCTTCTTGGGTCCTCTTGAAACAATAAATTCCATCACTTTCAGGAACATTTCATCATCAGCCACCACTATTTCCCACTCTTTCTTAGAGAATAGCAACTGCGTCCCATTCTTCTTGATCTCCTCATCTATTCCCTCCTGACATTCAGACTCAGCGAGAGGTAATCTCAATAAATAATCTGCAGGTACGTTCCTGGCTCCAGGAATGCCCAATGTCCCCACAGATGCCTCCAAACCTTCAATCCACTGTGACCACTCCCAGACTGTCCCCCCCGTGATATGGCAAAAATGAGGCGGGAGCTCCCTCCGTGTTTCTGAAGAGTCTTGAAAGCATCGCACAAATAATATACAATTAAATACTAATACTGTCTCTTTGCTGACACTCATAAATGTGATGGTTTGAAACAAACATGCAGAGTGTACATAAGCTACACTCTCCCCAAAGTTATACGGTAAGCAAGTTGTATCTATTATTCGCAGTGAAGTGGCAAGCAATATCAAGGAATAGTGTGCCTCACCGCTGTTTCTTCATTCTTTACGTAAATTGCCTGTTATGATAATGTACAAGATGTGCACATCACCGTGATCTGACATGCAATGTAAAGAATTGGTGAACGTCACCAATAGTTGTGATTAATTTCTTGTACGGTAAACGTAATCAGGTATGAGCATGACAGTGAACTGACATGCAAACCACGGTGTGCATGTCACTGGCTGAAGATATGCACTATTCAGTACTGACAGCCTGTTCCAAAATGCACACGGGTGCCCTCAGGTCATTGGCGTCGTGAGTCGTGCGCCTGCCGCTCCATAGTTTTCAGCCAAAGAGGCTCGACCTTACCTCGGATGCCTCACAGGATCCGCAAAGCACTCCCACAGGCAGTTGCAGATTCTGCTGCCCTTAACAATTTACAAATCACCTGCTGAGATGAATTGGGCGTCTGAATGTTCACTTGCTGGATCTCCCCATTCCAGCAGGATGTGGTGGGCGCCAGGGGCTCCCCTCTTGACCCACTCGACTAGAGAAGAGTCCTCATAACTCTAAGTAGGTTTTCAGGTTCTTTATTTGCTGCACTTAGCCGGAGTGGTTTTTGGAGAGGGGTCTGTATCAACTGGCATTCACTGGAATGCTGGACCTGAACAGAAATGTTTCAAGTCAACCTTCCACCAGATTGCCAACACTACACTTGACCAGTGGTGGCTGGCAGCTACGGGGGGTGGGGGTGGGGTGGCAAAACAAAATAAAAATTATTCAAAAACTTACCTGAACGCGATGTCCTCTGCTCTGGCCCCCGTTCTGACACTTTGTTCGGGATGGGGAAGAAAAATAAAATAGTAATAAACACCATTTTATTTTTCAGGGGTTTGGGGGGATTTTAATTGGGACGACACTCCTCCGCTCCAATGGAGGATGGAGGAATCGCCCCTACACTTGACACTTAAGACCTTGCTATCACTGTAGTCCATTACTCATTGACCCTTCATGAAGAAGATCATTGTAAAAGAAGGGGCATTTGTACAAGCCCCTAACGCCATCGGAACGTCACTTTTTACGACGTTCCTGTGGCGATAGGGGCTTGGCCTTATTTACAAGGCAGCGTTAAGCCACTTAATGTGACTTAACGCTGCCTTGTAAATAAGGCCCCCTTTCACGCTATGCTTAGCGCAAAATGGGTGGGCAGTGGGTGTTGCAGTGGGCGTTCCACCGCAACACTTATTGATTTTGACGCTGCCATCTATTTACAAGGGAGGCATAAATAGGAGGCTGCGCCAAAATTAAGACCAGGGAAAACCTGGTCTTAACTTGGCAAAACGAGAAGAAATGCTTTATTTCTCCTCGTTTTTGCTTTTTCCATGTGTGCTGCCTTGTGCAGCACACAGGGAAAAAGCAAAACGCCTTGGATTGTTTATGTGTAGAAAGGCGTCTCTTCCTGCATATAAACAATCTTTTTAAAAAAATGACATTTTGTAACTTCCTTGTGTGCTGCATTAAGCAGCACACATAAAAGTGACAAAACGGCATTTAAAGATTGTTTATGTGCAGGAAGGGACACCTACCTACACATAATCAATCTTCCCCTGCACGCAGACACCCTTGCACTACGGTGCAAGGGTGCCTGCATTGGCGGTAGGCAGCTAAGTGTATCGCTAGCGCAGGGGGAAACGCAGGGCTGCACCATATTCTTATAAGTATGGTGCAACCTTGCGTTTCTGAAGTAGTGGAGAGAGTCGTTATTCCATGACGGCTTACGCCTCACTCCGCCACTTCTTTGTACATATTCCCTGAAGTTCTATGCCCAACTTCAAGAGCGCATAAGTGCCCAATATCTCATTCACAACAACCAATCTGGCATCAAAGCAAGCTTCAGCAAGGAGACAGCTGCCCTACGCAGCATGGACAACACCCTCCTGACCACAGAGTAAAACCGTCCTGCCTCCTCATAATGCTGACACTTTTAGCTGCCCTTCCCACCATTAAGCATCCCACCCTCATACACATTCTGTAGTCTCAAATGGCTTTCATTGGTTATGTTCTTCAGCGGTTTTTCTCTTACCTTTCCAACCAAGCCTGGTTCATTTACATGGGGACCACTAAGTCCCAGAAATTCCCTGTCACCAGCATATCCCTACATAGTTCTAGAGCATCCCCTGTAATCTTCACTCTCTACATGGAGCCTCTTAGGGCTCTACTCACGGATAACAGCATCAAAACTCGACCATATGCCAATGACACACAACCCTACTTAAAAATCTCCAACATAACAGACATACAACTCCTCAAACACTGCCAGCACCTCATCCAGGCCAGGATGCCCCGCATCAGAAAATGACTCCAGAACTGCTGTTCAAGCCATTATGCTCTTTCTTGCATCTGGGTGGTGGAAATGCCTTAATTGATGGCCTCCCATGCTGTAGCATGTCTCACCCAGGGCCTAAAGAAATATGATCGCATCACGCCGCCATCCAGATGGATCTCCATTGGCTCCCATGTTTGCTTGCACCATCTTCAAAACCAGCTAGATCATTTACAAAGCCGCCAAGACCTCTTTCCCTGCCTTTCTGGCCTCAGGAAAGAGGTGTGTCTTTTAAAAAACACTACATCATAACACAGTAATGCAGTAACCACACACACGGTATGACTTTTTTTTATGTAGTGTTAAACATATTCTGGCCTTTGAAAGCAATCAAATTTAAAATCTGCAGAGTGGTCCACTCAGTAGAATCCCAGTGTATGTTACCTTTTAACCATGTTACGACCTGGAGAAACTCCGTGAGGCGGATACTCTGGAGTATGTGTTGTGCAGGCAGCCAATCAGAAGGCAGGCTGCAGCACAGAACGTGCTTGCTTGTTGTCATGCTCCAAGATCAACTCGTGTGCAGCCTGAGATTCCTGCAATTTCTCATGTTTGATTCAGTTATTTATTGCATTTTGTTGATTTGCTCCATATGAGCTACATGCATCCATCATGGCGCCCACATACACTCATTGGATTTGGAGCACCTCGAGGGCCCAACATACATACACAGAGCCTATATCTCAATTAACGATCAGCAAGTAAGGTTTGCCTGCCATCATCATACCATCCTTCAACCACCACTCACAGTCCCTTCCAATCAAGATTGACTTTTCCGCCAGGCGAGCCCCGAATAGGCTGCTGCTGTGAACACCTACATTAAACATTCGCTGTGCAAAGAGTAAATCTTACGGAATACATTTTTAAAAATGGAACGTCTTCTGTGATAATCTTGAAGAACCACTGGAAGTACGGGAATTCAGAGAAAAAAATGCAAATGGTAATAGAAAGTTAAGAAACATGTCAAAAGCCCGTGTTATCAATGAAAAACGATGATACAGCATCAGGTAGTAAATATAGCAGGCGGGCTGCGAAGGCGCGGGCCTCTGAGTGCTTATCACAGCTGACGGCTGGAGGTGCGGGTGCGGGTGCGGGTGCGGGTGTGTGAAACGTCGGCGCTGTTCGGCTGCCTCTGCCTGCTAAGATCCGCAGCGCTTACACCAGACACGGCTTTTTTATTCAGATGAATTCTGCCGGCAGTTAGAGGTTGCTACGGCTGAACACGTGGCCTAATTGTACTTCATAGCAGGGATGGTGTGCGGCATTCTTGTGACCAGCACCATCGGCAGCCTGAAAGACCAGATGAAGGAATGGGCACTGATATGAGACAAAAATTGTGTTAGAGAGTTATTACCATTTCTGTCTAATCTTCTTTGCTTAAGAACTAACATTATATTGAAGGTAAACCAACAACCACGTCTTTAGAAACAGCATTGCAATACAATAATACATGGTACCGCGGATATACGAGCATGTCTCTGAAACCTGCGTGGCTATACAATGAAAGGGGTTCTGTAGATTAATTGCACGGACGCTTTCTCTCCGTGTATAAAGGCCTACCACTGATTTACTTATTGTTACAGTCGATTTGTAACGTCTCTAGTCACATGCAATAAGAAAAAGAAATAGCTGCTCAACTATAATAATTTATTACAGGTGAGTTGTGATGCCATGATGCCTCGTGCCAGAGCCAGCATCTAAGGTAAAAGGCAGCTCAAAGCGGATAAATATAATGCAGTTTAAAAATCGAAAACAAGAACTGGCTTTTCAATCTTCTGATTTGTGTTCCTAAAATTGACTGTGATTAGCAGAGTGGAGATATTTATGACAATAGGTTGTGTTATTTTTGCAGGCCATAGGTCATTAAAGAGAAGACAAAGGGCCTAATTACGAGTTTGGCAGTCTATAGGACCGCCAAACTCGCGGTGGGAGTGCAGTGGCGGTCGGGGACCAATTCACCAGTGGTCCGACCGCCATATTACAACTACGGTGGTCGGACAGCTGTAGGACTGCCGCAACCGCCAGGGATATGCGATCCCTGGTGGTGGCGCGGCGGTCTGAGAGTCGCACTATGCTGGAGGTGCCGCTGTGGAACTGCCAAGCATATTACAAGTTTCCTAACCACCACAGATTTCATGGTGGTGAGCCCGCCATGAAACCTGTGGCGGTGAGGAAACTAAGGGGGGCCTACAAGGACTCCTGTTCCCTCATGGCCTGAGTATGCACGCAGGGGGGCACATGGTATGCCCCCCTGTCTGCATGCACCCCCTTTCCTGCACGGTATGGACTGCACGGTCCATGCTGTGCAGGAACAGGGTTTGGCGTTCCCATTGCTCTGCCTTTTTAATATGCACCGCCGTGGGAACACCAAAGGACCACCCGCCAGACCACAAGAAACCTTCTTATCTGGCAGCTGGCCGGCAGTGAGGTTTGGCGATGTGAGAGCGAGGCGGTGGCGTGCCACCCCGCTCCCACACCGCCAAACTCATAATCAGGCCCAGAATCTTTTTGCATGTTTCTACATAACCTGAGCTGCAGAATTGTTTAATCTGATTTACATTAAACTGATTATAATGCCTTTTTACAACAAATAATGACTTGCTTTTTGGTGTTTAATTTTGCGCAGTAGATTCCGCTTTCATTCTTTGTGCCTGCAACCATGCTATTTTGTTCATATAAAAGAGCAAGGCTCCAAGGATTTAAGGGCATTATGGTGAGGGTGATGTTTTACCACTTATTATAAGGGATAAAATATCTTCTGCAGTACGGTAAAAAGGATGTTGCAAGGCACCTCAGAGTTCATTGACCTTATAAAGAAACTTGGTCTTCGGCCTCATTCATCTATATGATCATGTAACTCCTGGGTGACTTCCAATATCCTTATAACGTATAGCTGACTGTACTTTATCCCATCTATGCTGTCATATTTCTATGATTAGCATTTCTTTACAATAAAAGTGGCATTGCAGATATGTTACCTTGTCCCTATAATCTGCATTGGTCCACAACTGAAAAGGTATTGCAGACATCCAACTTTGTATCTATAATCTGCATTGCCTGAGAACAGAAAAGGTATTGCAAATATTTTGCAATGTCTCGATAATCTGAATTAATATTAAATGAAAGTGGCATTTCGAATACACTACTATACTACTGTATCTCTATAATCTGCATTGCTACAAGATTGCAAAACTATTGCAGATATATGACCATGTCACTATGATCTACATTAGTATAGAAGGAAAAAGGTATTGTAGTTTATTACATTGCCTCTATACCCTGCATCACCTTCAAAGGAATGTGCATGGAACAAACAGAACTGCAACAACTTTCCTCTTTCAAAATCCTGGCATTTATAATTCAACAAGATGTATATGATCAAGGATGACTGCTGATAATACCGCAGTAGTAGTGATGCAAATGTGCGGAACTTCATTTTCTGTTCAGACAGCAAAATACCCTATTCCTGCAAGAATACGACAAATGGACAATCATATGGTATTTCGTAGAGCATTGCAACTTGACTCTTTCATTCAACATATGCACCTGACAGGCAGTGTTAGACCTGGCATCCTTGGCGTGGGTCTCCCTTCCATTTTTTCGCTATGCCTCCTCTGTTGTTGATATGTTTTTGCTGGTATAGATGCTTTGGGCACTTTGCCACTGCTATTCAGTGCCAAAGTGCTCCCTATGGTAAATTGATGTATGGATTAGTGACTCCATGCTTGGCCTATTTGATTCACTGTCAGACCCTAGTACAGTGCACTGTTTGTGCCCAGGGCCTGTGAATCAAATGCTGCTGGTGGGCTTGCAGCACTGGTTGTGCCACCCACAGGAGCAGCTTGTAAAGTGTGTCTCAGGCCTGCCATTGCAGAGCCTGTGTGCAGTCTGGTACTGCCATGTCGACTTGGTAAGTGCACCCACTTACCAGTCCCCAAACCTTCCCTTTCCTGCATATTAGTCACCCCTAAGGTAGGCCCTAGGGCAGGGTGCATTGTATGTGTAAGGTAGGACATGCCCTGGTGTGTGTGGCATGTACTGATAGTGAATTACAGCCAATTTCGTTTTTCACTATTGCAAGGCTACCTGTTCCCATAGGCCAGAATGGGCAGTTTGATTATAACATCTTATAATCCTAACTGACCCAGGGAACATGGTAGAAAAACGAATTTAGTATGCCTGAACTCAGAATGATAAAATACATCTTTTAGTGAAGTTGGTTTTAACATTCTGTGTTTGAAAATACCACTTTTAGATAGTAGGTATTTTCTTGCCTAACCATCCAGCCTGCCTCTGCTAGCTTGTGTATTGTATGTCTGGGTCTGTGAGTGACAGGGGCTGGGGGACTCCAGGAGACAGGGTGAGTCAGCACAGGGCTGAATAGACCTATCTGCATGTAGAGTGTTGGGAGGAGTAGCACCTGGGCCTGAATAGGGCTGTGCCTGCCTTCCACAATGCTGGCTCCACCTCCTGTGGTGCGTCTGATGTCCCTGGCCCACATTGACAAAGGAAGAAGGTGTGCACTGGCAGAATGCACCCAGAACTGGTTTGGACTAGGTACAGGACCCTCTGCCTTCAGAGGACAAAGGAAATATTGGGACCCAGACCCCAAGATTTTAGATCACTTCGGGAACAAACAAGATGAACCTTTGCTGAGGAGAGGAACCATAGAAGCTGAAGGAGGAAACTATCCCTATGCTGTGTGCTGTTTGAGGGATTGGCCTGCAGTGGTTGCCTGATTGCCAAAGAAAGGAGAAAGGAACTTTGTGCTTACTTTCATCATCTTGCAGAAAATCTCCAAGGGCTTGAAGATTGAGCTTGCCTCCTGCTGAAGTGTCAGGGATACAAGACTTCACCAACCAGCTCCCCTGAATTCCCTTGCTGGGAATTTGAAGTGCCTACTGTTGTGTTGGGCCTTCTGAGAGACTGCGTGTCGCTGGGAGCTGGAAGCGCGACTCACGAAGAAGAAGTGTGTCGCCACCGCAGCCGCTGGCGTCGCATCGTTGAGAAAGTGTGCCGCCGCTGCCGCTGTCGCCATCGCATCACCGAAGCGCCTCGCATCACTGGAGAAGAGTGTCGCCGACGCATCAGACGCCGTCGCATCACCGGAGAAGCGTGTCGCAGGGCCTGTTGCGGCTCAGAAGATTCACCGAGTCGCCGCACGGCCGTCGGGTGTGCACGCATCGCCCCCTTTGTGTCGCATCAAGAAGAAGACGCCATTTTGTTTCATGGCACCGGGTCGTCATCGCATCGCGGCACTGCTGGTCGCATCTCCACAGAAGCGCAGTAAGAAACCGACACATCACCTCCCCACGCGGTGAAGAACCGACGCATCACCTCCTCTCCGGTAAGGAACCGACGCATCACCGTCCCCTACGCAGCAGTAGGGAACCGACACATCACCTCCTCCCGAGCAAGGAACCGACGCATCACCGTTCTTGCGTGTAAGGAACCGACGCATCACCTTCCCTGCAACTCTTTTGTTTGTATCGCGTTACGCATCCAAAGGTACATTGAACATTGAGTGTCGCATTTACCATCTTTATTGAACTGAACTATTTTCTACCATTGACAGTCATATTTTTCATAGTGTATTGTGGATTTTTGTCGTTTTGGGTCTTGTGTTAAGTCTATATAAAAATACTTATTTTTATAATACAACCTGTGTGGTGTCCATCTGTAGTGTTGTCACTGTGTTACTGTATGTGTTCACAAATGCTTTACACACTGCCTCTGAGATAAGCCTGCCTGCTCGTGCCAAGCTACCAAGGGGGTGAGCAGGGGTTATTTTAGTAGTGTATACCCCTTACCCCGACTAGAAGCAAGGGTCCCTATTTGGACAAAGGTACCTACCTCTGCCAACTAGAGACCCCCAGTTCTAACATTGGTGGTCAGCGGTGAGGATTCTGGACTTGCATTTGTGACTCATATACAGTGATTGGTGTACACTACTTGTGAGTGCAGACCAAACGCAACCACTTACATTTTGGTAGATTGTTTTTTCCTGGGATTTCTATTTTTGCCAAGAACTGCCAAGTTTCACCATGAGCAAAACAGCGTCCATCGCATCTGTTGATTTTGATTTTGAGGAAGAGAAACTAGAAAGTTACACTGTGAAACAGCTGAAGCACTTCTGCAGGAAATTTAAAGTTGCTATGACCGGTCTCTCCAAGAAGGATGAGTTCCAAAAGGCGCTGAGGGCCTGGGTGGAAGCAAGGAGCACCCCTGAGCATGTGGAAGAGCATGAGGAGAGGGCTGAGGATGCAGAAGGGCAGCTAGATGGGCTATTGGGTCCAGGAGGGAGGAAAGCACCTTCCCCAGCAGGTATCATTGTTTCTTCCAAGGGTCTGTCCCCAGGAGAGCTGGAGGACAGGGAGAGAAGTAGGGTGCATGAGATGGAGCTGACCAAGCTTAAGATGGGTGGGCAGTTAGAATTGGAAATTAAGAAATTGGCCCTAGAGGAAAAGAGGATGCAAATGGAGCATGAGAGAAGTTTGAGGGAGTTGGAGTTGAAAGCTAAGAGCTTAGAGATTACTCCCTCTGGTGGCAGCACACCGTCCATGCCTGTTGAAGCAAGGGTGTATATACCTAAAGATGTGGTGAAAGAGTTTTATAAGAATGATGATATTGGGCAATGGTTTAAAGCCTATGAGGTAGCTATGACCTCACATCCTGAGAAGGGTTGGGGAGCGGGGTTGTGGGGGCGGTTCCTTAGTGAGGGGCGGGATACCTTATTAGACTTGCCCTCTGATGTCCACAATTCTTATGGTCATATGAAAGAAGCATTGATGTCCAGGTATGGGTTGACTCCTGAACTGTATAGGCAGAGGTTCAGGAATTGCAAAAAGTTGGAGGGCAGTACCTGGGTAGAATATGTGACTTTTGTTTGCAGAGCATTGGAAGGTTGGGTGAAGGGTAGCAAAGTGAATGATTTTGAAGCGCTCTTTGATTTGATTGCATGGGAGCACTTGTCAGGAAATTGTTTTCCAGAGCTATGCCAGCACCTTATTGATAGTAGGCTTACTAACCCTAGGAAGCTTGCTGAGGAGGCGGACCGCTGGGTGAGCACCCGGGTCCACAAGGGTCACGTAGGAGACTCCGCCAAAGGTGGGCAGGGTCCCCAGCAGAGGAGTGGGGGGGACAAGGGTAAACAGAGGGAGTTCCAGAAAGGGCCCCAAAGTAATCCCCAAGGGAACCAAGGGAAGGGTTCCCAGCCTCCCCCTGAAAAGAAGCCAGGGGCCCCGACAGATAAGCCTGTTCACAGGGGGCCCAAGACTTGCTTTAAGTGTGGTCAAGTGGGCCACTGCTCCTGGGAGACTAGATGTCCCTTGTATGGAAAATCAGCACCCACTGGTGCACCACCCCGGCAGGTAGCTAGTGTAGCCCTGGGGGAGGAGATGGGTGTCCAAGGTGGGTGGGGTCCCGTAGCAATGTCCTTGGTCTCTTTAGGAGACAGTGAGATGGTCCCCAGGGCCCAACTGCCTGATAACACTAAGAAATACAGGCAGTGGGTGACCATCAATGGCCAAAGGGTGGAGACTCTGAGAGACACCGGAGCCAGTGTGACAGCTGTCAGTTGTCGGCTGGTGTCTGAAGAGCAGGTGATCCCCAATGCATTCTGCCCAGTAGTTGCCGCGGACAACTCATAGAGCCACTGCAGAGTGGCTCAGGTTCCCTTTGAGTGGGGGGGGATCTCAGGTACCTTTCAAGTAGCTGTGAGGCCAGCCATGCCTGTAGACTGTCTGTTGGGCAACGATTTGGAGAGTTCACCTTGGGCAGAGGTGGAGAGAAGGTCTCATTTAGAGATGTTGGGTCTGCCTGAGTGGGCGTGCGCGACCACTCGGTCTATGGCAGCCAGTAAAGGTGTTCAAGAGGACCTGGAGCCTGAGAGGGGGCCCAGGTATCTGCCTTGAAGAGAAGAGGCAGGGGGTGCGGGAAACTGGCCCCCTTAGTTTCCACGGTCCAGGAGGAAGCAGAACCTGAGGGGGATGCTCTGGAACCTACAGGGGAGCAAGTGGCCGAAATGGGGGACCTGCCTGAGCTGACCCATTGGCAGCAAGAAGGAGGACCCTCCAGGGAGGAGTTCTGTGAGGAGCAGAACAAGTGCCCTTCTCTTGTGGGTTTGCGGCAACAGGCCACAAACCAGGCAGCAGGTGATCAGTCTGGATCACATTGGATCTACTGGGAGAATGGTCTCCTGTATAGCGAGCCTAAGGTTGCTGAGCCTGGGTCAGCCCGTGTGCTGGTGGTACCCCAGCGCTTCAGAGCCTTTCTGCTGGGTTTGTACCTTTAGCAGGACATCTGGGGCAGGGCAAGACCTTTGAAAGCCTTGTCACCCACTTTTATTGGCCCCAGATGCGCAAGAGTTCAGACACTCATTGCAGGACCTGTCAGACTTGCCAGGCAAGTGGAAAAAGTGGAAGGAAGCACAAGGCTCCCCTCCAGCCATTCCCTGTGGTCAGCACCCCCTTTGAACGGGTGGGTATTGACATTGTGGGGCCACTGGACCCCAAGACAGCCATGGGCAACAGGTTCATCCTGGTATTGGTGGACCATGCCACCCGGTACCCGGAAGCCATCCCTCTTCGGACAGTGACGGCCCCCGTGGTGGGACGTGCACTAATGGGGATTTTCTCCCGTGTGGGGTTCCCCAAGGAGGTGGTGAGTGACCGTGGTACAAACTTCATATCCAAGTATATGAAGTCCCTGTGGCAGGAGTGCGGTGTTACCTATAAGTTCACCACTCCTTACCACCCCCAAGGAAATGGGCTGGTTGAGAGATTCAACTGGACCCTGAAGGGCATGATTATGGGTCTGGAAGAACCCATGAGGCGTAAGTGGTACGTCCTCTTGCCATGCCTTCTCATTGCTTACCGTGAGGTGCCACAGAAGTCCTTAGGGTTCAGTCCCTTTGAACTGCTCTATGGTCACCCGGTAAGAGGACCTCTGAGTTTGGTGAAAGAAGGCTGGGAGAAAGCTCCCAGTAAACCTCCCCAGGATCTATTTAGCTACATGCTGGCCTTTAGAAACCAAACTAGGCGATTCAGACAACTCGCTGAGGCGAATCTGGAAGCCAGCCAGGAGGAGATGAAACGATGGTATGATCAGAATGCCACTCTGATCGAGTTTCAGCCTGGGCAGAAAGTGTGGGTCATGGCCCCCGTGGAGCCTTGCGGGCTCCAGGATAAGTGGACCGGACCATTTGAGGTGGTAGAGCGCAAGAGTAACGTCACCTACCTTGTGGACTTGCGATCTCCCAGGAACCCTTTGCGGGTCCTACATGTCAACCGCCTAAAGCCCCATTTTGAGAGGTCCGAAGTGGGCATGCTCCTAGCAACAGATGATGGAATGGAAGAGGAGACAGAACCTCTTCCTGACCTCCTGTCTGCAACAGAGCAAGATAGGTCAGTGGAGGGTGTGAACCTCTCTAACTCCCTGACACCTGAGCAGCAGGAAGACTGTCGCCAACTGTTGGGGCAGTTTCCTGACCTGTTTTCCCTGACTCCTAGTGTCACTGATTGGTGCGTCCATGATGTGTACACTGGAGACAGTCCTCCTGTCAAGCACAAGGCTTACAGAGTGACTGACAGGGTGAGAGCTTGCATCAAGGAGGAGGTCTCCAAGATGTTTGCATTGGGGGTGATTGAGTCCTCTCACAGCCCTTGGGCCAGCCCAGTGGTCTTGGTCCCAAAGGCTGCCGCGCCTGGTGCCACGCCTGAACTCCGGGTCTGTGTGGACTACCGAGGACTGAATTCAGTCACCAGGACTGACGCGCACCCCATCCCCAGAGCTGATGAGCTGAATCGGTTAGGGGCTGCCCAGTACCTCAGCACGTTTGACTTAACGTCTGGGTACTGGCAGATCACCTTGACTGATGGGGCCAAAGAGAGGTCAGCATTCTCCACACCAGATGGGCACTACCAATTCCGGGTTATGCCCTTTGGGATGAAGAATGCCCCTGCCACCTTTCAGAGGTTGGTCAACCAGGTGTTGGTTGGACTGGAAGATTTCAGTGCCGCCTACCTGGATGACATCACAGTGTTCAGCGCCAGTTGGGAAGAACATCTGCGCCACCTCTGGGAAGTGTTGATGGTGCTGCAGAGGGCAGGCCTCACGATCAAGGCGAGTAAGTGCCAGATCGGGCAGGGTTCGGTGGTGTACTTGGGACACCAGGTTGGGAGCGGCCAGGTGTCGCCCCTACAGCCCAAGATTGATACCATTCTGGCTTGGGAACCCCCCAAGACCCAGACAGAGGTGAGAGCCTTTCTAGGATTCACCGGGTATTACAGGAGATTTGTCAAGGGGTATGGCAGCATCGTTGCACCCTTGACAGAGCTGACTTCCAGGAAGCAGCCCAAGAGAGTGATTTGGACAGACACCTGTCAGAGAGCTTTTGACGCCTTGAAGACTGCCATGTCCCGTGCTTCAGGCGCCCAAATTCTCAAAAGAATTTGTTGTTCAAACAGACTCTTCAGAGCATGGTGTAGGGGCTGTTCTGGCACAGTTAAATGAGGAGGGCCTAGGCCAACCTGTAGCCTTCATCAGTAGGAGGTTACTTCTGAGGGAACAGAGGTGGAGTGCTATTGAGCGTGAGGCATTTGCTGTGGGCTGGGTGCTGAAGAAGTTGAGACCATACCTGTTTGGGACTCACTTCCGGGTTCAGACAGACCACAGGCCCCTCAGATGGTTGATGCAGATGAGGGGTGAGAATCCAAAGCTGTTGAGGTGGTCCATTTCCCTACAGGGGATGGACTTCACGGTGGAACACCGCCCTGGTACAGAACACGCCAATGCTGATGGTCTGTTCAGATTCTTCCACTTTAGTGATGAGAACTCCCTAGAGGTAGGATAGTTCTCCCCACATTTCAGCTGGAGGGGACACATGTTAGACCTGGCATCCTTGGCGTGGGTCTCCCTTCCATTTTTTCACTATGCCTCCTCTGTTGTTGATATGTTTTTGCTGGTATAGATGCTTTGGGCACTTTGCCACTGCTATTCAGTGCTAAAGTGCAAGTGCTCCCTATGGTAAATTGATGTGTGGATTAGTGACTCCATGTTTGGCCTATTTGATTCACTGTCAGACCCTAGTACAGTGAACTGTTTGTGCCCAGGGCCTGTGAATCAAATGCTGCTGGTGGGCTTGCAACACTGGTTGTGCCACCCACAGGAGCAGCTTGTAAAGTGTGTCTCAGGCCTGCCATTGCAGAGCCTGTGTGCAGTCTGGTACTGCCATGTCGACTTGGTAAGTGCACCCACTTACCAGTTCCCAAACCTTCCCTTTCCTGCATATTAGTCACCCCTAAGGCAGGCCCTAGGGCAGGGTGCATTGTATGTATAAGGTAAGACATGCCCTGGTGTGTGTGGCATGTCCTGATAGTGAATTACAGCCAATTTTGTTTTTCACTATTGCAAGGCTACCTGTTCCCATAGGCCAGAATGGGCAGTTTGATTATAACATCTTATAATCCTAACTGACCCAGGGAACATGGTAGAAAAACGAATTTAGTATGCCTGAACTCAGAATGATAAAATTCATCTTTTAGTGAAGTTGGTTTTTAACATTCTGTGTTTGAAAATACCACTTTTAGAAAGTAGGTATTTTCTTGCCTAACCATCCAGCCTGCCTCTGCTAGCTTGTGTATTGTATGTCTGGGTTTGTGAGTGACAGGGGCTGGGGGACTCCAGGAGGCAGGGTGAGTCAGCACAGGGCTGAATAGACCTATCTGCATGTAGAGTGGTGGGAGGAGTAGCACCTGGGCCTGAATAGGGCTGTGCCTGCCTTCCACAATGCTGGCTCCACCTCCTGTGGTGCGTCTGATGTCCCTGGCCCACATTGACAAAGGAAGAAGGTGTGCACTGGCAGAATGCACCCAGAACTGGTTTGGACTAGGTACAGGACCCTCTGCCTTCAGAGGACAAAGGATTTGCTAGTATAAATATTGGGACCCAGACCCCAAGATTTTAGATCACTTCTGGAACAAAAAAGATGAAGCTTTGCTGAGGAGAGGAACCAGAGAAGCTGAAGGAGGAGACTATCCCTATGCTCTGTGCTGTTTGAGGGATTGGCCTGCAGTGGTTGCCTGATTGCCAAAGAAAGGAGAAAGGAACTTTGTGCTTACTTTCATCATCTTGCAGAAAATCTCCAAGGGCTTGAAGATTGAGCTTGCCTCCTGCTGAAGTCTCAGGGATACAAGACTTCACCAACCAGCTCCCCTGAATTCCCTTGCTGGGAATTTGAAGTGCCTATTGTTGTGTTGGGCCTTCTGAGAGACTGCGTGGCGCTGGGAGCTGGAAGCGCGACTCACGAAGAAGAAGCGTGTCACCGCCGCAGCCGCTGTCGTTGCATCGCCGAGAAAGCGTGCCGCTGCTGCCGATGTCGCCATCGCATCACCGAAGTGCTTCGCATCACCGGAGAAGAGTGTCACCGTTGCATCAGACGCCGTCGCATCACCGGAGAAGCGTGTCGCAGGGCCTGTCGCGGCTCAGAAGATTCACCGAGTCGCCGCACGGCCGTTGGGCGTGCATGCATCGCCCCCTTCGTGTCGCATCAAGAAGAATACGCCATTTTGTTTCATTGCACCGGGTCGTCATCGCATCGCGGCGCTGCTGGTCGCATCGCCACAGAAGGGCTGTAAGAAACCGACGCATCACCTCCCTATGCGGTGAAGAACCGACGCATCACCTCCTCTCCGGTAAGGAACCGACGCATCACCGTCCCCTACGCAGCAGTAGGGAACCGACGCATCACCTCCCCCGGAGCAAGGAACCGACACATCACTGTTCTTGCGTGTAAGGAACCGACGCATCACCTTCCCTGCAACTCTTTTGTTTGTATCGCGTTACGCATCCAAAGGTACATTGAACATTGAGTGTCGCATTTACCATCTTTATTGAACTGAACTATTTTCTACCATTGACAGTCATATTTTTCATAGTGTATTGTGGATTTTTGTCGTTTTGGGTCTTGTGTTAAGTCTATATAAAAATGCTTATTTTTATAATACAACCTGTGTGGTGTCCATCTGTAGTGTTGTCACTGTGTTACTGTATGTGTTCACAAATGCTTTACACACTGCCTCTGAGATAAGCCTGCCTGCTCGTGCCAAGCTACCAAGGGGGTGAGCAGGGGTTATTTTAGTAGTGTATCCCCGTTACCCTGACTAGAAGCAAGGGTCCCTATTTGGACTAAGGTACCTACCTCTGCCAACTAGAGACCCCCAGTTCTAACAGGCAGGAATTGGTGGGTTAGAGGAAGGCAGCAGCCTACACAGTGTCTTCTATTCTCACAGTACTCCAAAGCCTATCATGATTAGACACAGTGTCCTGCTCACCGTTTGTCAAACCCTGTTCAAGGCGGCCACATGGCATGCAGGTTCCTGTGCTTCATCCCCAGGAGTTGTGTTTATTTGCCTCTGATATCCCTGTTTCCCAGAGCCTTTCTAAAAACAAGATAGCGCTGACCCCGTGTCCTCATCCACCCCAGGGAGCTTATATTTCAAAAGGGCGGGAGTCTACTATGGCTCTGCAAGCTGGGTCAAGTTCAACGCCTTCAGCAAGTGACTCTCGGTAGTAGTGATGACAGGCAGTCACAGGCTTCTCAAGGAGGTAGCATGGAGTTGTGCAAGCTCGGAGTTCAACAATTACCCAACAGTGCAATAACTTATTGTCCAATCTAGTGCTTTACTTTAGAAACACTTAAAATGCAGCTCTACACAGGAAGTGACAGCAGATGCAGTAAATATACATTGTTGCTTGGAGTACTGTGCCATGGATTCTGTCCATTTTCCTGCCCCCCCTTTTCTTGTGAGTATAAGCAGGTCTTTCCCAAACAACAAGAGAGAGAGGGAAAGACAATGGAGCCACTCTTGGTCCCCCTGGTCAATTATAAATAAACAAAAGAAGAGTGAGGCCAAAAGATGAAGAGCTAGCAAGAGGAGTCACTCTTGTTTTCTAGAAAAAACCACTCTTGTTTTCTAGAAGAACCCTCACTCACCAACCTGGTTGGTGACATGCTTCATCATTGGGTTCCCACCAGAGAGGCCGAGTGCCTCTCTGCTGTGCTACGACGCCTGATTACAGCGGAGCGGGTTTGGTGAATCTGTGGGGGTGAAAAAGTGATAGTGCGAAGGATTAAGATTGCCTCTATTTATCCAAAAAAAACTCTTTTTATTGGCGGAGAAATAAGGCAAGAGTAAAAACAGTGAGGTGGATGTTTAAAACTGGGTAGATTGACCAGTTACATCCTAGGTTAAAAAGTGAAGTGTGGTCTACATGTTTCAGCCTCCTAATGCCCGTAGTGAGGCTTTCGTCAGGACCAAGTGCCCTGGCGGTATACGCACGCTAAGGCGTACCCTAACCTGTGGCAGCAGTAGAAACAACGGCCACTTTGCCTGCGTTCGCTGCTCCTCTTCCACATTCCTCCGTACCGAATGGGAAAAATGTTCCTAAAGTACCTACTTCTTCAGTGTTATCCTCTACTAAGAGGATTAAGAAAGACCCTCCTTCACCGACTACACCTCCACCACCAACATCCTTGGATCTCCTCCTGGAGGAGATCCAAGCACTTAAACCTTATATGAAAGAAACTAACATACGCCTACAGGGCCTAGAAGATAAGTGGTCTACTCTTGATAACAAGATTAACTCAATGGAACTCAATGGAACATCAGATGGATTCTTTCCAAATTTCCTCTCAACAAATTCTTCCCATGAAAGCAGAAATCTTACAGCTACAAAAGCAAGTGGAAAATCTTGAAAACCCAAGCAGACGCAACAACCTGTGAATCTATGGTCTGGCTGAAGGATTGGAAGGATCCAATCCCATTTCTTTTTCCAATCTTTTTTGCCACAGATTCTTGAATTTCCTAAAAATCCGGCTTTAAACATACAACGAGCATATAGAATTGGCCGTCCACCTCACAACTCATCTGTCCAACGCAACCCGAGAGGTGTCATTCTCTATTTTTTGGAATACACAGATTTGTTAAAAGTCTTACACGTACCTAAAATCAAACAGCGTATATCTTGGCAAGGATCTCAGTTATTCTTCTCACAGGACTATGCGAAAACCACAGCAGGCAAGCGGAAAAGTTTCTTATCTATGCGTCCAGCGCTACGCAATTTGAATGCCAGATTTGGTCTACTTCATCCGTGCCTCTTTAAAGTGACTTACAAGAACAAAACAACTACCTACGATGATCCAGCCTTACTACAACAATTTCTTGATAGCTGTAGAGAGGACTCCATGGAATTTACAAGATCATCTTCTACTTAATCATTTTCTCTTCCCTTACTAATTGTTGATTGTAGTTTTGCAAATCTGCCTCTATTATATATAATCTTCCTTATGTTTCTTTCTGCTAGGTTTCGTCTTCCTGATTCATCCACTCTTGTGTAGTCCATTTGAACTGATGCCTTCTCGTGGTCTCTCCCGGAGTCTTGTCACTGGTTGTTCGTCTTCTCTTTGTGGCCTCAACACCCTCCACCCTTGTTTGAATTTTTGGTATGTGTTATTATTGTTTCTGTCTTTCTTTTTTTCCTCTTTTTTCCTCATTCCTCCTCTTTCCTTTTTCTCTTTCTTTCTCTTCTTCCTTTTCTCTATTCCAATATCTTTCACTTCATATCTTACCTTCTTTCTGCTGGAGTGCTTGTTTTCGCTTCTTTAAATATTGCAACCTTTTTATTATGTCCATGTTATGCTGTAATATTATACAAGTTCTTATTCTATGTAGTTGATTAATGACATCACGTGTTATTTCATGGAATGTTAAGGGTTTGGGTATACCTATTAAAAGACAAAGGGTACTTACCCATTTATCTGGTCTTAAATCAGATATTGTGTTTTTACAAGAATCCCACCTAATTGCGTCAGAAGTTCTTAAACTCAAGCGACAATGGGTGGGACTTGTCTTTTCCTCTCCAGGTACTAGCAAACGAAATGGGACTGTGATTCTCTGTCACAAGAGACTTAAAGCTTCCCTTCTTTCTCAGGACTCAGATGATGATGGACGATGGTTAATTGTTCACCTGAAAGTCAATGATATACCTATTACTTTGTCTAATGTATATGCTCCTACTAAACCTGATGGTAACCTTTGGCCACATATTTCTACCCTCTTGATGTCTATTTCTACTCCATATGTTATTTTTTGTGGGGACTGTCACCTTATTGTTGATCCTTATATTGATCGTGTTTCCAAGGCTCCCTTTGTTCCTTCTCCAATACATCAACACTTTACTACTCTCATTTCCCACAGATCTCTTGTTGACTCCTTGAGATTCTGTCACCCACAACTCCGTCAGTACACTTTTTGTCTCGCCCACTCATCTTTCACAATCACGTATAGACTATTTATTTATATCTAAAGCATTAACACAGTCTATATTACAAGCAGATATTGGTTCTATATTGATTTCTGACCATACCCCTGTATTATTAGACTTAGAACTACTCCCAGTTAATGTCACCGGTAGAAGATGGTGTTTTAATACCTCTTTGTTAGCTGACCAAACTTTCACTTTATCTTTTGAAAACTTCATTACTGATTTCTTTAAACGTAACATATCTTCTGTTCCATCTTTCTCTACTGTTTGGGACTCTTTTAAAGCTGCAGCCAGAGACTTTATTATTTCTTACGTTGCCAAACAAAAACATCAAAACTCCCAAAAAGCGAGTGAAATTCTTAAAACTATTAAATTGCTCGAGTCACTTTATACAACATCTAATTCTAAAGCTGATCTTGATAATCTAATTAAAGAAAAGCTTAAATATAATAAGATATCCACAGAAAATGCTTCCGCTTATCTACTTCGAGGTAGCGCTTGTTACTATTGCGGCCAAAACAAAGCGGGCAAACTTCTTGCCTCATATCTCAAAATCAAAAAAGATCGTGCTAATATTGATTATGTATTAAACTCTACCTCCTCTCCAGTAACGAAAAATTTGGAAATTTTGGAGGAATGCAAAAAATATTATACCTCTCATTATACCCCTGAACTTATACCAGACTCTGTGGACATACAAAATTATCTTGCCTCAATACAAAAACAATTTCCCGCAGATATTGATTTTTCATCATTAGAACGAGACATTACTATAAAAGATATTTCCCACGCGTTAAAACTTCTCAAAACAGGGAAGGCTCCTGGTCCAGATGGATTCCCTGTAGAGTTTTACTCCCATTTTGCTAAATCCCTCCTTCCCCATCTTCTTTCTTTATTCTTGCAGTTCATTTCCTCCAATGCCTCCAATGGTACCTTTCAAGACGCCCTTATCCGCCTTATCCCTAAAGAAGGACGAGATCCTCATCTGTGTAAAAATTATAGACCAATATCACTAGTTAATTCCGACTATAAATTATTTGCCAAAATTCTTGCTCTTCGCCTGGAACCTCTTTTACAATCCATTATTTGTAAAGAACAATCTGGCTTCATTAAGGGACGGAATATCGCTGACAATACCAGGATTTTCTTTAATATTCTGCACAAATCTAATAAATATTCCCATTCTCTTGCAGCCATCTCTCTAGATGCGGAAAAAGCTTTTGACCGTATGGACTGGTCATTTATTTTTCACACATTATCTTGGTTTGGCTTTGGACCCAAATGTATTTCCTACATTTCTTTACTATATACCTCACCCAAAGCTTCTATCTTTACCAATGGTTCCATTTCTAATTCCTTCACGTTGCAAAGAGGTGTTCGTCTAGGATGTCCCCTATCCTCCCTTCTTTTTATTCTTGCATTAGAACCCTTTCTGGCAAAAATCAAACAAAATCCTAACATATATGACTTTCAACATGGTAATCTTCATAATAAAATGAGTGTCTATGCGGATGATATTCTCCTGTATTTGTATAAGCCAGAACAATCTATTCCAGCTTTCAATGCTGAGGTCAATGCTTTCTCTTTAATTTGTGGTTATAAATTGAATCATGATAAATGTGAAGTTCTGCCCCTTAATATTTTATGCTTTAAACAAGAATTTGCTTCTACTAATTTCTCATGGAATTCCCCAAAAATTAAATATTTAGGTCTCTGGTTTGCCCCCTCCATCAAACAGACTCTATCCCTAAATATGACTCATATTCTTTCTACATTATCTACATCTATTTCTAAATGGCATCCTCTATACTTATCTTGGTGGGGCAGACTTGACACAATTAAAATGATGCTTGCTCCTGTCATTTTTTATATGATCTCGGCTAACCCTCTCAGCTTTCCCGCATATTTTTTCAAAAAAATTAATTCTATTTTATCAGTTTTTTTATGGAATAAAAAGAAGCCGCGGACTTATGCTTAAACGCCCTAAATTACAGGGTGGAGTCAACTTTCCAGATTTTCAACACTATCACAATGCTTTTCTTCTTAAACAACTTTCTAAATCCTTAAACCAACCTGTCTCCAACCCCTCTCTGCTGTGGAAAGATCTTGAGCATTCTTTCCTTTCTCTCTTCTCCTTCAACAAATCTCTTACCTTCACTCACAAGACACACTTAATATCCTCACCTATACATACCACTTCCCATAAGTTATTTCTTCCTGTCTGAAATCACACCTCTCAAGTAAGGAACAATTTCTTAACTCCTCCATTTGGCACAATCACCTTCTTAAAATTAAAAACAAACCTATCTTTTGGAAGGCTTGGCGAGATAAGGGTCTTCTCTGGATCCACCAGCTTTACTCAAATGATTCTTTTCTTTCCTTTTCTGATGCACAATCACTTTATAAATTGCCAAAATCATTTTCTATCAAATTTAAATCATTGATCCAAAATGTATCCTCTTCCTTATCTTCTATATCTTCTACGCCATCTTCCTCAATACCTCATCGTAATATTCTCCCCATTTTAAGTGCCCAGTCTAGTGCTTCATGTATTTACAAATTCTTCATTGCACCCCTTGAACACAGAACTAAAACTAACATAGAACTTCAATGAGAATGTGAATTCCACATTTCATGGTCCACTACATTTTGGGATAAGTTATGGCTAAAACTCGGTAAAACTTCAAGATCTGCTAGTACGACACAAACACTTTTCTTTATATACAATCGACTTATGTTTACTCCAATGTCCCTACACAAATCCAAATCCACACTTTCCCCAAATTGCTGGTCATGTAACACTCCTCACGCTGACTTATACCACATGCTTTTTACTTGTCCACCCACACATCAATTCTGGCTGAAGGTATGGTCCCAAATCAATACCATCTTTCACACTCATTTCTCCTTTTCCCCTATTGACATTTTTCTGGGTACATTATCCGATCACTGGCAAACCCTCTCTTATAACACTGACGTTGTGGATTTATTAATTGCAATTGCTCTTCAACAAATAACAAAAATTGGAAACAATCCATACAACTTTCCTTTCAAGCTTGGTGGTATAGTGTCTGCTACAACCATCGACTGGATCGTGCTTATGTCCCTCCCATGTCTTTACTCCTGAAAAGAGAACACATATGGTCCCCTGTGACTATTTTCTTGGATATTTCTGCACGAAAATGTACCCAACATCACCCATCATTGGAAGAAGTCCCCAAACCACCACGATTGGTTTTTATTGGCTTTTATTGGTATATTATTTATTTATTTATGTACTTGTGTATTTACTTATATGATTCCTTCCTTTTCTCTGTTATAATTACATCTCTTTTACAGCTGTTATTCTTTAAGTGATGATATCCTTTATGATGCATTAAGCTCTCCTATTCTCATATTATATATTTAGTCATGTTATTATTACATTGTCTCCCTTTTTCTTCTCCTTCCCTCCCTTTCACAATTATTGTAAGCCTTTTTTTTATATATGCAACTACGTTGATTTTTTCTTATATCTCTTTTTCTATAAATATGACATTAGTTCACTTATTGTTAATCCACTTTTGGATACTTTATTTGATTGTTTGTACCTGGTTGCATCTCTTCCAAAATAAACTTCTTTGTTTAAACTAAAAAAGAAACCCCTTTTGTTTAGTCTCACTGCAGCGCATGTCTCTGTGTTCTCTTTCGGAGGCTGGCAGGGACCTTTCAGAACGGATCTCACTTCACTCCCACTTCTGGTAGGAGAGGCACTGCTTGTAGACCCAGCCAGTGATCCAGGTAGGGCACAGTAGAAAACAGTAGAAAACAGCAGCAGGGGCCACTGCCTGACATTCTCACAAATGAGTGCAAGCACAGGACATCAGTGAAGGCTCACCTTCTGTGTCTCGCGGTGAGGTAATGGACCTCCATGGGGTCTTGGCTAACAAAGCACAATCCACCTAGGTACAACTGTGGTCACAGCGGCAAAATCCACTTCAACAAAACTCGTGTCACAGCAGTGATGTTGTCTCAGGCACAGTTCTTGGTCACAGAGGCAATAGCTTCTAAATTCCCACTGAGAATTGCAATTTCAGAGAGATAGTGCCCCATGCTCCAAGGACTTGTAGATCACTCTCCACAGTCTTCCTTTTCCTGACAAACTCTTGCCTGCGTCAATGGGGTCTAGCTGCTTCCGGCACTACCTGGACAGTTGCACTTCCTGCAGAATTGCCATGTTCCTTCCCCTCTCTCAGCAAGAAAGCTAGTATCTAGGCACTTAGCTCAGAGGAATAGCTGCTATACCCTCACCTCTGGGAAGCTGGATGTCAAGCATTTACTATCTCTGGTTGCTTAGCAGTCATCTGAGTACTCCACGGAGCACTCCCTTCCTTGGTCAAAGAGAAACTGAATTGCAAAACAAATGGGGCAGAAGTCCCCAGTTTTATACAGTCAGGGCAGAAAGGAGATGAGGATTCCCGGCCAGCACTTTCAGAACCGGTTTGGGCTGGTTCTTCTTTCAGTTCTCTATTCCGTGTTTCTTACCAGACTGCATAGAATGATGCTCCTCAGAGCAGGCTATAATCCAGCCTAGAGCAACCACACAGAGTCTCCAAGAGCCATGAGCTTTCTGCACCTGGCAATTAACTACCATGATGAGCAGTAATCAAGGATTGGACACTTTGTCGGCCTCACCTAAAGTGGTCCCTTTCGCCCTGAACAACAGAGATTGCAGTCCCACCATTTAGCCCCACCATGGACCAAACAGCAGTGCTACAGGAAGAATAATTTGCAACTCCTATCAGCAAAAGGCCTAATTGACTTTGTAAAGGAGCCTTCTCTCCTGTTCCCACTTCAGTGTCTAGGTCTCCTCCCTCCAACTTCAGAAATGTCAGACCCATGCTAAACCTATGACAGACAGTACTTGGTCTGACCTCCAGGTCACAGGACAAGTCCAGGGTCTCCCTCATGTCAAGTGACAGGCCTAAACCACTGCACATGCAGTGGATTAGTTTGAGGCTAGGGCATAAAATTGAAAATCAGGGCACCAGATACTCGCAGTCAGAAACTCTGGGCAGGGGTCATTCCTGTCCCAAAACTGCTCCCCGTTTAAAGTACATCTTTGAACCGTATGCATCCCACTGGACACTTCCTTATGGGACAAACATATCGCACCCCTCCAAATGTGTTCTCCGTAAGGGCTTTAGGAACCCTATCTCACGTGGATAGATTCATAGCATCGACAGGGGTATGAAGCAATGAATAAATACTACTAGTCAATAAAATATACAGGTTTTGCAGTAACTCCTCCATTTTCCCTGTAAGAGGGAGGTACAACATAGGTTTCGGAGCTAGATTATTTGCTTAACCATTGACAATGCAAATCATTTCCATTTAGATTCATTGGATCTAAATGTATCTTATGGTAATATCCTGAAAATACAGCATTAACCCAGACCTCCTAGAAATATATTAGATACTCATGTAGAACACTGCTTACTTGTGCCTGAAGGCCCTAAATGAACCATCCATAATTTCTGGCGAGGATTAAATTACCTTGTTTTATTCAGGAGACACTGTGCCACCTGAGGTAGACTACGATATAGTTAGACTATAGGTAGACTATGTTATATGTTATATTTCATGATGGGGTATCCCTAGAAAACCCAGGTGCACATCTGTTAATGGATTTCAGATGGAAAGCTTCCTCGTTACCACCTTCACCAATTGGGAAGACAAAGAAGGCTGTAGGACAATACCCCCGGTACACAGAAATGACTGTCTGTATGTATTTTGACCAGCAAGTGGCTACCTTTAGTTTGTAGCCAGATGTGCTTTTCCCCTCCTCAAACAGGTTACTTGGGGTGCTGTGAACCCCCCCCCCATTTAGCAGCTACAGAGTGGGTGGAGTTCTTGATGGGCCTCTTGTCTGCAGCACAGCAGAATAAGACTCATAATTTATGTGAAAGGGTTTGTGGGTAAGTGAGTGAAAGGATGGATGTGTGGGTGAAAGCGTGGATGGATGGGTGAGTGAAAAGCTGGATGGAGAGATGGCAAGGTGAATGAGTGAAAGGATGGATGTAAGGATGGATGAGTGAAAGGGTGGATGGATGGATGGATGAATGGATGGTTGAGTGAATGCAAGGGTGGATGGCTGAATGAAAGGATGGATAGAAGAATGGGTGGATGGATGGTTGAGTGAAAGGGTGGATGGTTGAGTGAAAGGGTGGATGGATGAGTGCAAGGGTGGGTGGTTGGATGAGTGGATGAATGGTGAAAGGATTGATGGCTGAGTGAAAGGGTGGGTGAATGTCTGAGTGGAAGGGTAGATAGATGGATGGCTAAATGGATGGATGAGCTTGGCTTGGTGGATGGGCAGATGGATAGAAGGATGGATAGATGGATGGATATGTGGATACTTGAGTAAAAGGATGGATGGCTGAATAAAAGGGTGGATGAGTGAAAGGGAGGATGGATAGAGTAAAAGGGAAGATGGATGTATGGAGGATCAAAAGGATGGATGAGTGAAAGGATGGACCTCCCGCTTCAGCAGCAGCAGTGGGGGGTGGAGTTCGTCATGGGCTTCTTTTGTCTGCAGCTCAGAAGAAAAACACTCATAATTTATGTAAAAGGGTTGGTGGGTAAGTGAGTGAAAGAATGGATGGATGTATGGATGAATGGATGGAATGATGGATGGATGGATCAATGGATGTGTGGGTGAAAGGGTGGATGGATGGGTGAGTGAAAATCTGGATGGAGAGATGGCAGATGGATGAGTGAAAGTATGTTATGTTATGTTATAAAAAATTTATACAGCGCACGTACACCAAAAGGTTTCATGGCGCTACTCTAGAATATGCCGGGACCGATGGGGATAGTTATTCATAAGCCTGCCCGAACAGCCATGTCTTAAGCATTTTTCTGAATCTCAAAAGATCAGTACATGACCGAACCTCCAGTGGAAAAGAATTCCACAGTCTTGGGGCCAGGGATGCAAACCTACAGCCACCCTAACGTTTTAACTTGAAGACGGGGATGGTCAGTAGCTGAAGGTGGGCTGAGCGCAAGTTACGAGAGGGAGTATGCCTTGATAAAAGACAGTTAATAAATTTGGGGCTCCGACTGTGGAGAGACTTAAAGATTAAACATCCCGTTTTAAAGGCCGTACGTTGGGAAATAGGGAGCCAGTGTAGTTTTTTTAAAAGGGGTCTGGCTGATTGCCATCTTGGTTGCTGATGGATCAGTCTCGCTGCTTGGTTCTGGACCATCTGAAGCCGCTTGATTAAAAAAAGTGGCATGCCTAGATAGATTGAGTTAGCGTAGTCTAAGTGTGATAAAACCATGGCTATTACAACCTGTATCAACGCTACATGAGTGAGCAAGCGACTGATCTTTCTGATTTTACGTAATTGAAAGAAACAGGTTGAGACCACAGCACCAACTTGGGATCTCAACGACAGGTCGTTGTTTATGATAACACCTAGACTCTTGACGGAGGTAGAGGGTTCGGGCGGACATCCAAGTTCCGCCGGCCAATAGTGTGGGCCCCAGAAGATCTTACTACTCCCCGTCAGAACTAATTCAGTCTTATCTGGATTAAGTTTTAAATGATTCTGGTCCATCCAATGGCGAATGTGGAGCATAGTGGCCTGGAATTCCAGGATTGAATTGGGGGAGTTATCTATTGTGAAAGTTAACTGTAGATCATCGGCATAATTGAAGTTAGTTACCTTCCGTGCCTTCAGAGACTGAATCAGGGGTGAGAGGTATAGATTAAACAAGTGGGGGGATAATGATGACCCCTGTGGGACCCCGCAAGTAGTTGATAGCTTGGGAGCAGTAAATGAATCCAAGCGAACCGATTGAGTGCGGTCTTCTAAAAAGGAGCTAATCCAGCTAAAAGCTGAAGTATATAAGGGAGAATGAGTGGATGAGTAAAAGGATGGTTGGAAGAATGGGTGGGTGGATGCTTGAGTGAAAGGGTGTATGGATGAATGAGTGCATTGGTGGATGAGTGGATGGATGGGTGAAAGGGTGGGTTAAAGGCTCAGTATGGCTGAGTGAAAGGGTGAGTGAATGGCTGAGTGAAAGGATGGATGGATGGGTTGGATTGGTGGATTGATATGTGAATGGCTGAGTGAAGGGATGGATGCTTGAGTGAAAGGGTGTATGGTTGAATGAGTGCAATGGTGGATGGCTGGATGATTGGATGGATGGGTGAAAGGGTGGGTGAATTGCTCAGTATCGCTGAGTGAAAGGGTGGGTGAATGGCTGAGTGAAAGGATGGATGAGTTGAATTGGTATATGGATATGTGACTGGTTGAGGGAAAGGATGGACGGATGAGTGAAACGGTGGATGATGGATGAGTTAAAGCGAGGATGGAAGGAGTAAAAGGGAAGATGGATGTTTGAAGGAGCAAAAGGATTGATGGATGAGTGATAGGATAGTTTGGGGTGGATAAGTGAAAGCATATATGGATGAGAAAAAGGGTAGATGGATGGACGAATAGATGGATGAGTGGATGGATGGATGGGTGGAAGAGTGGGTGGCTGAGTGAAAGGTAGAATAGATGGATGGATGGATGCATGGATGGGTGGATGGATGGATAGATGGATGGGTGGATCTATGGATGGATGGATAGGTGGATGGATGGATTGGTGGATGGATGGATGCATAGATGGATGGATCAATGGATGGATGGATGGGAGGAAGGGGTGTGTGGATGGATGAGCAAATGGATGGATGTATGAGTGAAAGGTAGGATGGATGGATGGATGGATGGATGCATGGATGGATGGATGGATGGATGGATGAATGGAAGGAAGGGGTGTGTGGATGGATGAGAAAATGGATGGATGTATGAGTGAAAGCATGGATAGAGGGGTGGCAAGATGAATGAGTGAAATGGCGGATGTAAGGATGGATGAGAAAAAGGATGGGTGGATAGATGGGTAAAAGAGTGGATGGGTGGATGGATGGATAGATGAAAGGATGGATGGCTGAGTGAAAGGGTGGATGGAGGGCTGAGTGAAAGGGTGGATTGATGGAGGATGGCTGGATGGATGGATGAGTGAAAAGATGAGCCAAGGTAGCCCACTGGTAGTCAAAGAACACTGCAACAACTTTGCAAAATTCTTCAAGGACAAAATCTCAAAAACCGAACTCTCCGTAGACTGTCACACTCAGATACCCTTTGGAAAACATCCCCCCACTACAGAGGTTCATAACTCCCCAACTCTCCCCTCGATCCTGCCAGCAGAAACTTATCTCTCAGTGGACACCAATCTCAAACAGAGCCCAAAGTCCTCCTCAGCACCTAGGAGCTGGAAGGCTTTCAACTCACTCACAGAACAGGCCATCTACAAGGTGATTGCAAAATCTAAACCCTCCTACCACTACGCAGACCATCTTCCAGCCTCCCTGGCTAAAAGTCTAAACCACGTCTTAACCCCTCTCTGGACCAATAAAATAAACAGCTCCCTCAGCAATGGGGTTATGCCTGACTGCCTCAAACTGGACCAGATCACCCCCTACTTAAAAAAACAGGTGCAGACCCGGATGACCTAAACAATTTCAGACCCGTTTCCAACGTTTCCTTCTCGTCAAAAATTCTTGAGAAATGTGTTCTCTCCCAACTCAACTAACACATCAACACCAACAACCTACCTGATTCACACCAGTCAGGTTACAGGAAGGGATACAGTACAGAAACAGTTATTCTGAATATAACAGATGATATACATAACTCTCTGGTTGCATGTAGATGCTGCCTGCTCAGCCTCCTAGACCTACCAGCGGCCTTCAACACGGTTGACCTCAAGCTTCTTCTGAAATCCCTGCAACAATGGATCGGAGCTGAGAGCACAGTTTTGCAGTGGTTCGCGTCATTTCTGCATAACCGCTCACAACAAATAATAAGAATAAACAACTCAACTTCTGAAACTTCTGCCATCATCCCATTCTCAGTCATCTCACCTACACTCTTCAATATCTACATGGAACCCCTGACCGCAATACTCAAACAAGCAAACGTCGCCTACCACCTTTTTGCGGACGACCCCCAACTTTACCTGGAAATTACCTCTCTGGACGGCTACGCCAGCTGAACGCCACTGTTGGACTTGGCCCTTTTTGCAGGGTCATCCCTGAACTTTTTGCCTTCCTCCTGGTATTTTTTCTGACCTGGTGTTGGTGGTTTTGGGACTCTGGGCACTTCACTGCTGTTCAGTGTAAAGTGCATGTGCTCTCTATGGTAAAACGTGGTAAGATTGGTCTACACCTGTTTGGCTAATTTAATTTACCTATCAGTCCCCAGCAATGTGGTATCTCATATACCCGGGGCCAGTAAATTAAATGCTACTGGTGGGCTTGCAGCGCTGATTGTGCCACCCACCAAAGTAGCCTTTCAAACCTGTCTCAGGCCTCTGCCATGGCAGGGCCTGCGCACGCAGTTTACTGCTGCTGTGACGTGGAACATAAAGTGGGTGCCACGTCTGTGACTCCCCTTTTACTACATATCAGTCACCCCTAAGGTAGGCCCTAGCTAGCCCTATGGGCAGGGTGCAATGTAGGTAAAAGGTAGGACATGTGCCTTAACTGTGTGGCATGTCCTGGTAGTGACAAACAGCCATTTTGGTTTCTCACTGCTGTGAGGCTGCCCTCTCAGAGGAATGCATTGGGGATTCCCTGATAAGTGTTTCAGTGGTAATTCCTGATCTGAGAGGAGTAGCGGGATCAAGTTTGGTATGTTTGGAATAGTGGTAATAAATGCTGCGTAATGGTGTGCGCAGATTTATTATCACTATTTTAGAAATGCCACATTTAGAAGTTGGCATTTCTGTGTGCTATGTGTCTTTGTGCCTGCCTGATGTGTATTGCATGTCTGGCTCTGGAGTGACAGGGGTTGGGGAGGTGCAGTGGCACCAGAGGGGCTGGGTGAGTCAGCGCTAGGCTGAATAGACCCATCTGCATTTGGAGTGGTGGGAGGAGTAGCACCTGGGCCTGAATAGGACAGGGCCTGCCTCACACAATGCTGGCTCCATCCCCCTGTGGTGTGTCTGGGGCCAGAGCCTACACTGACAAAGGAGGGTGTCTGTGCATTGAAAGGATGTTCCTAAAGTGCCCCCCAGAACTGGTTTTGACTGGGCCTAGGCCTGTGCCAGGGGGAGAGAACAAAGACATGGGAGGTATAAGTACTGGGGCTGTGACCCCATGTAAAGGTTGGTGCTTCTTGTGCTTACTTGGACTGCTGGGCACCAGGAGGAACCGCCACGAGGGGCTCCCCCTCAACTAGAGGGCCCTGTGAGCTGGCCTGCCTGGGCCCAACCCTGCCTCTTTGGCCATTTCATGAGAGGGGTGCTGTCTGCTCCTGGTGGTGTCTTGCCGTGGGAGACACTTGAGCGGGAAGAGCCTCCCCTGCTGAAAAGGCAAGCGCAGGGTGAGCGCTCCACTTGTCCTGGTACCTGGGACCCACAGCGCGTGGTGAGCGCTCTGGACGCTGGTGGGACGCCCCACTGTTGAATATCGCTCCCGGTGATTGCCTGATGGAGCGTGTGGAGCCCTTTATTGTTTCCTTTGCGCTAATGAGCGCTGTGCTCTGCAAGGAGGGAATGGAGCCGCAGAGCGGGAAGCCAGGCGGCTGTTGCCTAGTTGTCGGCGGGGCCCCCCTGCAAAGAAGAAATCGAGCCTCGCGGCCTCCCCTCAGCTGGGGGCCACCGAAGGCTCACAATGGAAGTGAGGTGGGCACTCTCCCCTTCATGAAGCTAAGAGTGGTGACAGCACGGAGCCGAAATCGACTGAGATTTTGCTCTGTGGTCATCGGAAGTCAGGCAAAGCCAGCCTGACTGGGGGCGGAGCTTCCCCACGGGAGAGGAAGTCAGGCAGGAGTTGTGCCTGGTTGTGGGAGGAGTCCCACAGGGAAGATCACGTTAGAGCCTCGCGGAGTCTGGGTGGCGGAGAGAAGGAGCCAGAGTCGACGGAGACTTCGCTCCGTAGGGAGACAACTCTTGCGCCCGGCGCAGTCATTTTGGGGACCACGGCGGTGGTCATGCACGATGGCAGGGAACTGTCTTTAGGGAGAGGCCCCTAATAAGGATCGTTGGGCCTCTCTTGGTATTGTCGGGGCTGCGCCGCCTGATTGCGGGCGACCGCCGCGTTACTGCAGCATCGTAGAGGAGACAGGGTGAGTTGCACCGCGCCCCCTTGCATTGTGGTGTTTTGGGGTCTTGATAGCAGGGTAGCCTCGATGGAGGCCCCCACTCCTTCCTAAGGAAGAGGAGGAGTATTAGTAGTCCCCCAGGGGGGAAGGAACCTCCACAACATAGCCATGCAGTCCAGGTGGTAAGCGCAGAAGCGCTGGGACTGCCAATTGGGACAGAAGGGGCCGGTGCTTCAGTGCCCTAAATATGCTGGGGGCCAGTGGGCTCTCAGAGACATGGTGGCATATTGTGAATTATGTTCCTGCCTAAGAGGGGCATGATGTGTCGGGATGATGCACTGCACCACTACTAATAATGTTTACCTAATATGCTGTGCTAGGTGATGTTAGGTTGTTTATGCCTACGGGGGGCATGATGGGTGATGCTCTGGTGCACTGCTGATTTAGGATATATGCCTAATGGGATTTATGCGTAATGTGTTTATGCTGTGGTGCCCTGTTGCTGATGCTTTGGCCTAATATGTTTATGCCTAATGTGTGGTGCCAGAGCAACTTGTCCAGTAGTTACTGGTTGTGTTTTACTACTTATGTGCTAATAGTGATGACAGTGGCCCGATTGGCCCTGTAATGTATATAATCCCCAGCAAAGTAATATCTAGTGCCAGGTGGCACAGTGTATATATGTGATTGCATTCTAATGTGTTTTATGAGTAATACAAAGGCTATTTTTGATATAACATTGTGTGGAGTTTCTTTTGTGGTGTGCCTAGTGTGTCACTGCTGTGTGAGTGTGTTGCGCAAACGCTTTACACATTGCCTCTGTGATAAGCCTGACTGCTCTGCCAAGCTACCAAGGGGGTGAGCAGGGGTTATCTTCGGTGTGTAATTCCCTTGCCCTGACTAGAGTGGTGGTTTCTGCCTGGCTTAGGCGCTTGCCCTAGCCAACCAGAAATCCCATTTCTAACAGCCACCTTCTCAAAAGTCCAAAACTGACTGACTCACAACCACCACAAATTCAGCCAAGAAAAGATGGAAATCCTTCTGTCCAACCACGACCAGTCCCCCCAGATCCAAGAGTGGCTAAATAACCTAGATGTTCTAAACTGCAAACTAACCATGGCAGACTCCATCAAATCTCTGGGAATCACCCTGGACTCAAGTCTGAACATGAGCTTACACATAAAGACTACAGCAAAGGGCACCTTCTACTACCACTACCTAAAACTCCTTAACAAAATGAAGCCTTTTCTCCCACCAAATGAATTTAAAACCGCCACACAAGCTGTGGTTCTATCCAGACTGGACTACGGGAACACCACCCTAACAGACACCCCCAAAATCCTACTTAGTCCCACTGAGAGCCACTCTAAATGCAGCAGCAAGTATGGTCACAAGAGCAAAGAGGTCTGAACCCAGTGCCCCTCACTGAAAAGGTTAAAATGGCTACTTTAAAACTGCCTGTCTCACCCGCAAAGTTCTACACACTGGTAAACCAGCATACCTCAAGGCCATGCTCACAAAGGCAGGCCAAACGAGAATCCTAGGGAGGATCCAACATACCCTCCCCCCCATAAAACATAATAAAAAGCCCTCTCTCATTCCTTCTCAGGCAATGCCCCCAAAATCCAGAATTCTCTGCCTATACATATCAGAACAAACCTCTCCTTCATGAGCTTCAAAAGGCAATTAAAAGACTCGTACTCAATTAACACCTCCACGATCCAGGAAATAAATCCTAACTCACTCTGGAATTAATACCTTGTCCCATACAAGTATCTCCTAAGGATTTTTCAATGGCTCGTCACTATCACTAGAATTATTCTGCGTCACTATGGACTGACAATGCCTCTGACAATGTTGTAAAGTATTGCTATTGACTGATATTACCTGTCAATGTGTAAAGCACTCTGATCCCCCCCCGGGTCTAGCCAGCACTATAGAAAACTTTCTAAATACATAAATAATAGATAAGGATGGATGCATGGATGAGTGCAAGGGTGGGTAGATGGGTGGGTGAGTGGATGGATGGGTGAAAAGATGAATAGCTCAATGAAAGGGTTGGGTGAATGAAAATAATTAAATGAGCTCAATCCCGTCAAGGATCTTTGCTGTGCAATATGTGCAAGATGACAAGAGTGGATGGAGGGGTGGATGACTGAAAGGGTGGATGGATAGGTTTGATGGATAAATTTGATGGATAGGTTTGGAGATGGTTGAATAGGTTTGGATATGGATGGGCAGATGGATGAATGGACAGAATGGTGAAATAATGAATGATGGATGAAAGAATGAATGGATGACAGAATGTAAAGGTGAAATGGTAGAGATCAGTGGGTTGCGGGAAAGATGAACGGATGAATGGATAGATGCTTGGATGGAAGAGACAAGAGAGCTCTTCTTGGGAGGGTCGCAATGACTTTCTTCGCCTGCGTGGTGCAATAACAGCTTTGGCTCAAAGTGGGGGGTATTTTAATTTTCTGGCTCCTCCCTTGTCCGCGTTACATGAGACCTATTTCCTCATTACACCCACGTGGGTGCTCGCGAGCGAACGTGAAGACAAGAACGCAGTCTGTACCCAGAGAGCACGAATTGGCTGTGTTTTTGATTGTCTTGTTTTCCATGCAGGCGCTGTACTGTACGTGTCGCACGATGGGGCCTTTGTGACAGCACAAGCTGTTCCGCTGCAAAGGAAGAAAAGACACGCAGGGGGCTTAGGCTGCTTTATTTCTCAGCTCAAGTTAATCTGACCCCGACAATGCGAGATCTGCAGCATTTCGCCATTATGGAAGCGCCAGCACAGACCCGTTCTATAGGCCTATTATAGGCTATTAATGGCTCCTATATGCATGCCAGAATTAGCTGAGCGAGGGGATTAGGGCGGAAGAATGAACGCTGGTGGCAGCAAGCAGTCTGAGAATGGATTTCTCTTCCAATTGGGCCCTGCATTCAGGGGGCAAACGCAAATGCAAGCCCTTATTTTTAAGTCATTTGTTGCAGTGAGCGTGAATGCTGTCCTCCGGCCGTATGCCTCCGACGTGCTGCTCCCTCTGAATGTTTAGAGCAGTTTTGCCATCAGCCTGTACCAAGTGATCGGAATGGCTTTGAGCTCTACGTCCCTCTGTTTTACACATGCAGTCTATTTTGAATGCCGAGGCTTGTGTCTGGGTGTACCCAAGGTACAGGGCAGTTTCCTGAAAGGCTGGCACCTTTGGCATCCTAGGTGAGGTGGGAGCAGTCATGTTTGACTGGCATGTACCTGGATCTACAACAGTCTGCCGTGATGCAGGGTCCGCTTAAGTTAAACATGTCTGGCAGGGGCCTGACCCCCTCACATTATGGTGCCCTTTAAAAGGTGCCTGCCCAGTGCTTAATTTGAACCGGTGCTTGCAGGTGGGGCCTAGTGGCACTTATTTTTGGGGACCGGCACTTATTTTTCCCCAAAAGACTTTCACCCAGAGAAAGAGACAAAAACACACAAGGGGGAAAGAAGAAGGTGGAGAAAGACAGAAAAACAGTGAGAAAGCAGGAATGAAAAGGAACCTGGAAGAGTGAGAGATAGAGCGAAGAAGTGACGGGTGGTGGATTAAAGAGGCATGGGGTGGATGCAAGACTATGCAGCCATGGCATTCAGCGTTCAAACCTTCGATAGCGTCGGCCATGGGCTTCTAAGCAAAAGTTTGGGCACCTGCACTTATTATGTTACAAATTAAGCATGGTGGCAGCCTTTCAAGAAAACAGAAGTGTTCCATCACTGTCCAGCCCACCTCTGTGAATGGATGCGTGGCAAAATTAAACAGACAACTGACACCTTCGTGCTCAGTTGCCTGGTTCTGGCAAATTTGACCAGCAATTTCTTGAAACCAACTTGAGTCACATACCCCAGTTTGTCGCATTTAATCCATGGCCACTTTGACCAGCCTGCTGTAGTATTTGCTCCTCTCGTGTCCTACTCAAGCACAACAAGGTCCAGAAGGTAGATATTCTTCTCTCTTGCAGCTAGGGCCACAAGGTGAGGCAATGGTGTTGGTGTCTAACAGGAGTGCATCCCCACACCTGAGCGGCAGTGGACAGCATGAAATATGCTGGATTGCTACTCACATTATACCATAAATACTCAGTGCCTCCATGTAACTTTGAACATCCAGAAAATGCATCACCTTCACCCACTCATGCATAGACACAATGCACCTCGATGACAACCATCCATTAATGGGGAAAGACAAAATTGGTGCATGTTATAATCCCGTGTGGAGAAGTGTCTCAGCCCCGCTCTGCAGACAAACGAGGATGTCACACAAGTCTCAACCGGCCTCTCATCAAATACATACTGCTGGCTTGTTACGACTGAGACCTCTGCTTCAAAGATCTGTTTCTTCTCTCACTGACCGAGATTACCCATCTGGCAGTCCCAGTGGCTCACCTGGGGGGTCCCGCCCAGATCTAATGAATTATGAGCATTCTAGTAGAAGAGCAATGGAGTAGTCTGTGGCGTAATGTGTGCTCTTTGGTTTTCCCCCACCTGTAACTAGGTAGATATGCCACTTTTACAGGGCTTCAATCATTGTCAGTGAAGGGCAGATCTGGAACCTTGTCCTGACTGCTGAAAGGTCCTAATGTTAGAAATGTTACAGATCTGCCTGCATTCCAAATCCACCCAAAAGTTTCCTGATGCCAAGTGGTGATCAAAATGTGTTGCCCTTTTAGCTGGCACACTGCGAGGCATCCAAACTAAAATCGTGCGACTTGCACCTGATTCCTATTTGGACATCTCAGAATGAGGGATAACACACTAGTAGTGCAAGCATAAACCCATTCTGGGGTGTGCAAGCCGTACTATTGTGCCATTTGCCCAGCCGACTTACACCAAGTATAATCTGGTGCAGATCAGCTTGGGGAAGTCCTCACAACTTCTATTTTTATAGGGTGGTAATGGAGAGTCAGGCGTTTAAAGAAGTAGCTCTGACAAGGCCTATTACCGGCCTCTCCCACATTCGTGCTGACATTTGTGCTCTTTTTTCCAGCCTCAGAGGACTGTTCTCAGGTATATCTCCCTGTGAGAAACATTTCTGAGAATTCTGGCAAGCTTCAGCCTCCTGACAAGTTCTCCTTTTAAGGGGCCGATTCCGATCTCGGCCGGTAGGGCTCCGAATCGGATTCGGCTTAACCGGATCCGATTCGGAGCCCTGTTTCCCGACCGATTCGTACGCGCGTCCGGGCGAGCGAGTACGATGTGAAATCGCCGACCGACCCGTCCGGGCGTCCCGACCGCTCCGACCGACTCGTTCCCGGGTCTAACCGCACCGACCGACTCGCTCGGACTCGACTCGCACCGCGCAATGGAGACGTTCCCCGGCCGGGTAAGTACGATGCGCTCCGCGAGCAGTCCGACCGAGCCGCGCACTCCGACTCGAAAGACCAGTAGGGGCCGTACTTTGGGGGTCCGTGTCGGACCCCCCTGTACGCGTAGCCGCGCGAGTCGCACACAGGGGGGACCCATGGGTCCCCCCTACCTGTGCGTGTACGGCGCGAATCGCTTCGCCGCGTACACGCTGTAGGGGGCGCCCTTGTCTGACTCGCACCCATTGAGTCAATGGGAGCCCGCGTACGCGTTGTACGTCCGGCTCCCATTGACTTCAATGGGAGTCCGACCGACTCGAGTCCGATGGTATACGGACGCATCGTACTCGTTCGGTCGGGCTGCACGGGTCCGATTCGGTCGGAAATCTCTCCGGGTCCGGCTCGGTCGGAAAGATTTCCGGCCCGAATCGGAATCGGCCCCTAAGTCTCTCTCGGATCTTATTGTGTCAACAGCAGGATATTCTCTCTTTCAGGCGGACTCCGAGCGACCCCTTCATCCACCCACACTTATCTCGTATGCAGAAAAACAGGCACTGTTCTGGCATGCTATCATGGTCAGTTTTCAGTTGTTGTGAGAAACTGTGAGTCAATCACCCCCTGCAACACCGCCACCTAATGGCGATAAAGAGAGTATGCACACATCAGACTCACACCCTTCAGACTATGAGAGAGATCTGGGATCCCGTCCCCGCATACATTCTGCCTTAAACTAGCAAACCAGACTGAGAATATCCGAATAAGCAGTCATTTCAAAACCCCACCACAATAAAAACACTACCAGCCCCACCTTGAAACCCCTCCCTCCCCCTCCCAAAGCCCCTTAAGATGATTCGATCTTCTGGCTAAGAGTACACGGTTCAGAGAGGTCACACACGTGTGCAGGGCATCTGCTGGTGATTTGCATTGCCTGCCTGCTGTCGCTGTTGACAATTCAAGCGCGACAATCTCAGCCTCTCACACTTGAAGTCTAGGATGTTTGCGACATAATTAATTCATCCAAGAGTGCACCTGAGAATGCCTCAAGGTGGCCACTGGATGCATGGCTGGTCCTGGCGGAGCAGAGGAATGTTAATGTCGCCCTCACAGCGCATCGTAGAGAAGGTGCCACACGGGCAGAATGTTAATTTAGACAATTAGCTAGAACTCTGGATCTGAAACTTTTCAGACCGTGACCCAAAAATGAAGGAACAGTTTCACAATTCCCAGAGCATATGCAGATTTATGCCAAGGCATTTGACTTATATGTTACAGGTTTGTGTTGCTCGCGTTGGCACTTTCGGTGTTTGAACGGCAGGGCGCTTGTGATCTGTTTTACACTGTGTCCCTTTCATGGTATGTCTTCACTTCCTGCAGGCTGGCATTCATTTTCCCCATCTTGGGACCTCGCAGAGCGATCTGACATCTCCAGGAGGTGGACGAACATTTGCTGCCCTCTTCTATCGAATGTCAGTCAATTTCACCACTGGAGTGTGTCTTTCTGAATCAAACACTAAACATGCCGGAAGTGAATGCAGTTGTGACTATCTGCATGTACACAAAAAGGTGATCACAGTTAGGTGGGCTCTGCAGGAGTTTTCCAGAGAGACTTTACAATGAAAACAGTGTGCAGCCGAACAAGAATTTAATACTGGTATGGAAGATGATTTCTCATTATTGAAATATTCATTGACAACATGTGCACTGTATGCCGATGCACTCTTAATACCAATTCACATTGCCAACATTCTTCACAAGTTCTCGTCCCTCAGATCTCCCACTGATACCTACTCATTTACCTAATTGGGGTTCAGTTTATTAGTCTCTCATTATAGTTGTGTTGGTCTGACACCGCCCAATAATTTCACCTCCTCTTCCCCGCCCTGCCAGTCTTCTACTGCCAACACCAGGATGCTGTAGGAAAAACACGGCAGCCAGGTTGGTATCCTGGGCACCTGTTCTGGTTGTTTATGTCAAGCTAGGAACAATAACATGATTTATTGTCGGTCATTATTTCTGTTACTTTGACCAGTGATGTAAGTGGGATAAAAAGGTGGCAGGATCTTAAATCAGGCGTGGCCCGAGAAGCCTCCCAAGGAGTTATGCTCTGTGTAGCTAGTACATGTGAAAGAGTATCCTGTGTTTGACAAATTCATAAATGCGGCCTCCCCAGACAAAGCATAATCAAAATCAGCAGTATATTTTTTTACAGTTTATATAGTACCTTTATCGAGAGTCATAATCAATAAAATAACTGGGCAAGGTAACTTTAAAAGTAAGTGGTAATACATTATTCCGTTAAAAATGAAATAATGCTGTAAGTCCCTAGGTCACTAATGGTAAACGACATTTGCCACCTGTCACCTGGTCCCTGTGTCACCAAAGGGACTTCTGGTGACGTTGCATTGCAGCACTAGCAAGCGACAGGCAGGAAAGAAGGTGTTTTTCATTCAGCTGGTGAATACCAGAAATAGAGGGCACCGGAGGACCCTGGCTCATGTCCGTTTTTAGGTCTCGCCTAGGCAGCGCGCATGCGCTACCCTAGGAGGGCCTTTAGCCATCGGTCTGCTCATTTCCAAGCACACACTCGTGCTTGTGGCGGCATCCACCTTGCGGGAGCGAGCAGCGGCGCACATGCTGATTGGCAGTTGCGCGCTCCCGCAAGGCGGATGGCACCACAAGCACGAGTGTGCTTGAAAACAGCTGCTGTTACAGTTTACGAGTGTGCTTTAAAACAGCTGCTGTTACAGTTTTAGCATTAGTCATTCCCTCGTGCATGGCTCTCTCTCCTAAGTGTCCCATCACATTTATTCAGCAATTATGTTTGCATGTCACTTTCCTACTACCAGCTGCGGGCCAATGCATCTTAACAATGACGATGTTATCCCCCCCTCACTCTCTCTGTCTTTGGCTCGCACTCTGTCTCTCGCTTTCTCTCTTTCTTTTTTTTTATTCCCCCCCTCACTCACTCTGTCTTTCGCTCGCACTCTGTCTCTCGCTTTCTCTCTTTCTTTTTTTTTATTCCCCCACCCCCCCCACTCACTCTGTCTTTCGCCTTAGCATTTGTTTGCCTTTTAATGTGTGTATATTTGGATTGGGGACTGTTTGCTAAAGAAAACAAAGCACGTATAAAAACTATTTTATTGCAACTTGCTTTGGGACTCTGTTTTAATGTTAGCATGTACGTTTAAACTGTGCGTTTCAAAATAAAGCAGTGTTACGTTGCGTATTTCGGTACACTTTTTACAAAACATACTATTACAGCTCAAAAACTATAAAATCTCTCGTGCAATGTTTTTACACAGGTACAATTTTGCCATTTTTAAATAAAAGCATCACCCCTAAGTGAAACAGCATCAAAGTCACATTTGCATCTGCTTCCGCTGATAACAATCTTTACAAGGTGCAAACATTTCTCTTTATTGTGCCAGGGAAGAGTCCCATTCAACCACATTTAGTAACTCTTGGAACCTTTCACACCACTACAGACTTGATGGCGGCTACACTTGGTAGTCTTTTAGAAGCAATTTGAGTCGGGTATTCCAGGTGGGCGGCCTGTCCTTTTGCTTTAACAGTAAAACGGAATCGACAGAAAAACTTACTTTTAAAATTGTGCAAAAGCTCCAGCTTGTCAAACTAATAGTACATATAAATCTGTGATTCCGTTTACGGGTGTGTTTTGTTCTTATTTTTACATTACTGCAAATTGTTACAAATTATACATTAAGCGCATTGTTCTCCTTCGAAACACTACCCTACCCAGAACACAAAAATATTACTTAGACCTAGTACGCTGGTGGGAACGGGTTTGCATGTTACATATATGTAACAATACCATTTCTTTTGAGGATTGTAGCCAGAACACTTGGTACGTGTAAGTTAGCCGCTTAATAAAATAGTGTTTGTGCGCAAAAACACTATTTTCAATGTGCTTATTTAAATGGATACAATATTAATATTGACAATAAAGTTCATTCTGAAGCATGGCCCTACTAACAAATGGCACAATGCTACATAAACGTGTTTTCTTTGTAGCAAGGGTCATAGTTACAGTCTGCCCGTTTATGCACTATATTGTTAGGTCTTTCCATCAGCATGTATTTGCCTTTGATTCTGTTTATATTTTTATTGTGGATTGTTTGCTAACTAAAGTGAGGTGCTTATATAACCTCTTTTAACCGGTAAGCCACTACCCTATAAATGTGCGGTGTTTATATAAGGTACTTTACCCGGCAAATCACTACCCTTGACTAAATGCACAAAAAGTGCTTCTATTTTTACAATGGCTTAAAAGGTATTGCGAGTTGAAAATATGTTGAATTTCCATTTTAAAACGGAATTGTGTCCTTAATGATAGGTAGGTGTGAGTTATATGCGTCACAAATCCCTGATGTTGGGCTAATCATATTTATCGCCGTGTCTCTGCTTTTTTAAATTGCAAAAAAAAAATCACTAAATCTTTTTTTACTTTACATAAGCCCTCTCTGCAACTGAATCGTCCACAAACAGAGCATAACCCCATAACCAAACGCTACGCAATTCTACTAATACACGAGGATGTGGCGTAATGCACAGATCTGTTGAGTGGGAAGCTGGCAGGCTGGCAAATTATGTTCGAGTCACGGCGTCTGCTCACTAAACTGCAATTTTGTACTAACTATCTCACTCTCTCTCTTAATAACTAACTAGCTCACTCTCTCAATAACTAACTAACTAACTACCTCTCTCACTAACTAACTAACTGACTCACTAACTAATTCACTAAATACCTCACTAACTCGCTAACTCTCTCTCTCTCTCACTAACTAAATAAATAACTAACTCACTCTCTCACTCTCTCTCACTAACTAACTGGATAGCTAACTATGGAGGTT
>CAWUFW010020962.1:0-135056 GCA_963921515.1 Calotriton arnoldi
TAAGACTGTTAGCGCTCTAGTTGTTCTTTAGAACACTCTGGGAAGCAGCACTAGAACACAAAGGAATCAACTGACAGTCTCTGCCCTTGTTGGATGTACATATTTTACTGAGAATGTCTGACTTCATTCTCACATGACTGAGAAAGATAATGTGAATTTACAGAAAATATGCTCTCATTTCAGTTTCTGGAGCACTTTCCAAAACTCTATGGGAAAAGCATGAGAAAATAGTTTTCTCTCAAACATGCTTCATGATATCCCAGTAGAAGGCTTTTTCACAGGGTAAAACCACCTTATAACACACCACAATTCCTAATATTAGTATGGTACCATCAACAAATGATTTATAATGTAACTAAAGTCTGTTATCACCCTTTATACGTTCTCCTTCTGGTGACCCTCAAAATCTTCCATTCACTACAATGCATTTTAATGGGGGTGCTATCATGTATATTGGTCCCAAGATGGCTGCCAACATTTCTTGGATGAAGTGCTGACAGCCAATCAGATCTCACAATGAGATGTGTGGTTAGGCTCCGCCCAGATATCAATATTTCTTTTCCTTTAATATTTCAAAAACTACTGAACGGATTTACACCATTTAAAGCAAAGAGTGCACTCTGGACCAAGAGCTACCTTTCTGCCAAATTTGGTGTAATTCCGTTTAGCAGTTCAGGCTGCAGCCGCGACAAAATATTCCTATGGAAATTAACATGGAGAAAACACGTTTTGGGACCCCCCTTTCTTCTCGGCCCCCGCTTGACAAATCACCCCGAAACTTTCAAGAAAGGAGCTGACCGGAAAAGAAAAAACGCTTTTCCTATGGAAACATGGTCCTAACTATAACTACCTACTGGCGACTGCCAGTAGGTAATATATATATATATATATTCACTGAAAAAACCATAGGTTTCAGACACGTTATAGTTAGAAATTAGCATTTAAAAACCTTTGAAATTCACTTAAAAACCATAGGTTTTAGGGACAGTTATAGTTAGTTGGACATTTCACTCGTACAAAACCATAGAAATTCCCCGTTATAGTTAGTTCAGCTAACTATAACTCGCGCCCCGCAATGCACTGCTGATGACGTCACATATTACATCACTCATGACATGGTCAGTGACATCACTGATGACATCACTGATGACATCTCAAATGACATCACTGATGACATCATCCAGTGACTGTGTGTTTCTTTAAAGTTTAAATGTTTAATATATATAGGGAAAGGCGTATTGAAGAATGAGTGGGTGTATAAGTGTCTGTATGGATGATTTAGTAGGTGCGTGACTAACTCTATAAGTGAGTGATTAAACGTATCTTACTGAATGCATGGGTTAGTGACTAAACTGGGTGAATGTCTGTATCCGTATGTCTATTGCTGTGTAAGTGGCTGCATGGGTTTGTGAATAGCTACATGAGTGTCTATATGAGTTATTGATTAGTTGTCTGAGTATCTGTATGGGTGCCTGAGTGTTTGTGTGGGTGGGGTGTGTGCGACTCTGTGCATAGATGTGTGAGTGGGTGATTCACTGGGTGGATGGTTTCAAGAGTGCATCTGTGATAGACTGTATGGGTGGGTAAGTGTGTGTAAGAGTGTGTTTGTGAGTGAATGTATGTCCCAGTGGTACATGTGTGAGTAACTACATATGTGAAAGGCAGTATATATGTTTGTTGGAGTATATAAATAGCTATAAGCAAGAGTGTGTGATTGTGAGAGTGACTGTATGGATGAGTGTGTGCTTGTATCAGTGATTGTATAAGAGCGTAAGAATGTGCTAGTATTTGTATGAGTAAGTGAGCTGGTGTGTGTATAACTGTATAGGTGAGTAAATGGCAGTGTGTTTAATTATTTGCATGACTGACTAGGTGTGTGAGTACCTCTATGGATGAGTGGCGGTGTTTGAGTGTCTATATAGGAGTATGAGTGCATATGATAGTCCTGTACTGAGTGACCGTAAGTATGAGTGACTGTACGGGTGAGTGAGTGGATGTGTGTGTAGACCTAAGAATCAGTGAGTGGGTATGTAGTTATTGGTGTTGGAGTGTCTATGGTTTTGCGAATGGCAGTCTGTAATTTAGAGTGGGTGTATCAAAGGTTATATCAGGGTGTGAGGAGGTGCATCAGATTATCACGTGGATGATGTAATCAGTGATGTCATCAGTGATGTCATTTGAGATGTCATCAGTGATGTCATCAGTGATGTCACTGACCATGTCATGAGTGATGTAATATGTGACGTCATCAGCAGTGCATTGCGGGCGCGAGTTATAGTTAGCTGAACTAACTATAACGGGGGAATTTCTATGGTTTTGTACGAGTGAAATGTCCAACTAACTATAACTGTCCCTAAAACCTATGGTTTTTTAAGTGAATTTCAAAGGTTTTTTAAATGCTAATTTCTAACTATAACGTGTCTGAAACCTATGGTTTTTTCAGTGAATTTCAAAGGTTTTTTAAATGCTAATTCCTAACTATAACATGTCTGAAACCTATGGTTTTTTTCAGTGAATTTCAAAGGTTTTGTAAATGACAATTTTTAAATGTATTAATTGTTATATTTATTTTTTTGATACTGATTTACTACATTTTTTTAAACTATTTATTTTTACATATTTTATTTTTTAAATTACATTGTAATTACATTATACATTACATTACAAAATATACTTTCTCAGAATGAATTATTTTAGTTTAAATACTTTGCAAATAGGCAATAGACTTTTAAGTATAGTAGTTACAGTTGTTGCAATGGGCAACACAATTTCAAACACAATGCAACATTGAGCTCAATGTGAATTTCTAGTTAAATGCAATTAGTTACTTTATGGATTACTTTTCTAACCACAGAACTGGATCCTAGATTCAGTCCTGGGACATCTCCTGTAAACAGTTGAGTAAAAGCGTTTTGGTTACAGTAGTGATTTTTAAGGAATATTATTGTATTTTAAAAGTTGACACTTAGAAACTTTTTCACATAGAATCACCAATGTTATCATATGGGAGGAAATTCACTTAGCAGGTAAGTAGTGTTATCGTTACTTTTTCTTACTCAGTGGTGGATCCTGTATCCAGCACTGGTGCATCTCCTGTAAACAGTTGAAAGAATGCGTTTAAGTCATACAGGCGATTTTTAAGAAATATTTGTAGTTTGTGAAAATCAACACTTTGAAACTTTTGTGCTGAAAACCAGACAATGGATTCCTATGGAAGGAAATTCAAGTTACTGGTAAGTACGGTTAAAATTACTTTTCAGGATCAGTACTGGGCTGAAAGATGTAGCACTGAGGTCTCTCCTGATAACAGGTGAGTAAATAGGAATTCGTAGTTCGGCTGATTTTAGAGGAATATTTGCACAATGGTGAAGGGAGGGGGCAGGGCCTGAGGTGACATCTGTGCAAACGCGCCCCGTGGCGCGTTTTAAGTTGGGGGATTAAGTCCCTTGAATCATGAGGGTCCCTGGGGTCCAACTAGCCCACCCTGTACCTCCAGTATGCGCCAGGGAGCTGCGTTGCAGAGAGGTGTTCAGAGGCCACGCCCCTTTTGCACCTCTCTGCAATGCAGCTCTGTGGCGCATTCTGGACGTACCTGTTGGGCTAGTTGGCCCTCAGGGACCCTCAGAATTGAAGGGGATTTAATTCCCCATCTTAAAACGCGCCACGGGGCCTGTTTGCACACATGTCACTTGAAGCCCCGCCCCTCCCTCCACCACTGTGCAAACGCGCCCCGTGGCGCGTTTTAAGTTGGGGGATTAAGTCCCCTTGAATCCTGAGGGTCCCTGGAGTCCAACTAGCCCACCATGTACTTCTAAAAAGCGCCACAGAGCTGCGTTGCAGAGAGGTGTAAAAAGGGGCGTGGCCTCTGTACACCTCTCTGTAACGCAACCCCCTGGCGCATACTGGAGATTCCTGGTGGGCTAGTTGGCCCCCAGGGACCCCCAGTATTCAAGGGGAATTACTTCCCTTCTTAAAACGCGCCAGGGGGCGCGTTTGCAGAGTACTGCAGGGAGGGGGCGGGCCTCCGGCACGATGCCGGTCGTTTTTTTTTTTTTAATGGGAGGGGGCTGCGTGGCCCCCCTTCCCTTGGCCACTTTGGCCCCGGGGACCCCATCCCCCGGGGCCTGTGCATTTTATTTTATTTTTAATTCCCCCCAAAAAATGGGAAGGGGGCCGCGTGGCCCCCTTTCCCTGGGCCTGTATTGGCCCCGGGGACCCCATCCCCAGGGGCATGCCCTCGATTTTTTAAAATTATTTTGGAGGGGGGCTGCTTGGCCCCCCTCCTCCGGCCATTTAAGGCCCCGGGGACCCCATCCCCGGGGCCGGCCTTGCTCCTTTTTTTTAATTTTATTTTTTATTTGGGGAGGGGGCTGCGTGGCCCCCTCCCGGGCCACTTATGGCCCCGGGGACCCTATCCCCGGGGCCTGGCCGTCGTTGGAGACTGTGGGGGTCCCCAATCCCCCACAGTCCCAGCCGGCTCCCCGCCTCCTGCGCGAGCCGGCATTGCTTTTCCACATGGGGAGCAGCTAACATGCTGCTCCCCATGTGGAAAGCAATTGGTTTGCATTTTGCAAGAGAGAGCAGGTTTCCTGCTCTCTCTTCAAAATGCAAACCAAGCTTAGCTATGACAGGACGGGAGCCGCGAGGCTCCCGTCCTGTCATAGCAAACTACAGTGTCCCTGGGGTAGGCACCCCGGGACACTGCAGGAGCCGGCCCTGGGGGTGGCGGTCCCCAGAGCCATCAAGGGCTCCAGGAGGGGGCCGCGCGGCCCCCCTCCCATCCAGTGCACAGCCCCGGGAGGTGGTGGTCCCCGGAGCTTTGGGGTCCGTAACGGACCCCCATATTTAAATCTTTAGTGCCCCGGGAGGTGGCGGTCCCCGGGCGTGTGGGGGGCTGGAGCCCCCCACTCAGGTTAAAACATTTTTAAAAAAGAAGCCCCGGGGGTGGCGGTCTCCGGGGCTGCGGGAGGGCAAAGAGCCCTCCCGCACCATTATTTTCTAAAGCCCCGGGGGGGTGGTGGCCCCGGGGCTTGGGGGGCCTTAGAGGCCCCCCACGTTAAATGTAAAGCCCCCCCTCACCATGCCCCCGGGACTTGGCCCACCCGGGGGCAAATAAACATCGGAGCGCGGTAGACCGCGCTTCGATTTTTTTTTTTTTTGGCAGGATCCGCGCACCCTGAGCGCATCCTGCCGATTCCTTTTTTTTTTTTTTAAATGCTTTTTTCTGCCCAGGGGGTCCTTGTGGGACCCCCTGAACAGACCTAGGGGGTCAGGGTGTTTCTACCCTGCCCCCTTTTTGTGCTTTGCGCACTTGTTTCTGTCCCTCGGTTCTACCGAGGGACAAAATGGCTGCCAACACTTCCTGATTTGGAGTGTTGACAGCCAATTAGCATGCAGCTCGTGATCGGGAGGGTGCGCGAATCCGACGCGGCCATAGATATATATGTGATTTTCATTTTGATTTTCACAGGAACTACTGAACGGATTTACACCAAGAACTACCTCTTTGCCAAATTTGGTGTAATTCCGTTCAGCAGTTCGGGCTGTAGCCGTATCTAAAGTTTCCTATGGGAAAATGAATGGGGAAAACACGTTTTGGGACCCCCCTTTTTCTCGGCCCCGCTTGACGAATCACCCTGAGACTTTCAGGGTAGGAGCGGACCGGAGCGGGCCATAAAGTTTGAAAATTTCGCGAAGATTCGTCAACCGACGCAAGAGTTATTTCAAATAGAATGTCGCGGATTTCCTATGGAAAATAGGTCCTAACTATAACTATCTACTGGCGACCGCCAGTAGATATATATATATATATATATATATATATATATATATATATATATATATATATATATATATATTTATATATTACCTACTGGTGGTTGCCAGTAGGTAGTTATAGTTAGGACCTTGTTTCTATTCAAAAAGCGTTTTTTCTTTTGCCAATATCCTTGGCGCCGTTTGACGAATCTTCGCGAAATTTTTAAAACTATTGGGGCGCTCCAGTTAGCTCCTGTCTCGAACGTTTCAAGGTGATTCGTGAAGCGGGGGCTGAGAAAAAAGGGGGTTCCCAAAACATGTTTTCCCCATGTTAATTTCCATAGGAAACTTTAGACACGGCTACAGCCCGAACTGCTGAACGGAATTACACCAAATTTGGCAAAAGGGTAGCTCCTGGTTCAGAAAGCACTCTTTTTTTTAAATGGTGTAAATCCGTTCAGTAGTTTCTGAGAAATTAAAAAAATAAAAATATCAATATCTGAGCACCGAGGAGGAGTTGCTAACCCTCCCGGGCACAAGCTTCACTCTGATTGGCTGCCAACACTCTAAACCAGAATGTGTTGGCAGCCACCTTGTGACTCGGTAACCGAGTCACAAGAAAAAGGGTGAAAAAACAAGAAAAGGGGGCAGGGTAGAAACACGCTGACCCCCTAGGCCTGCTCAGGGGGTCCCTGTCCAAAAAAGCATTTTTTTTAAATAATTTCGGCCGAATTTGCGCTGGGTTCGCGAATCCGGCCGCAATTATTTTTAAAAAATGAAGCGCGGGCTCCCGCGCTTCGTTGGTTAAAAGTGCCTACAAGGGATTTGTTCAGGAATGTTTTAGCAATAGTTAATTAAATAGATTTGGGTAAGTTCTATACAAGTAACTCAGAATTAACTCATTCAAAAAACAATTCAATTAATTTATCAGTGAATAAATCATCAAGAGAACAATTAAATGAAGTAAAACACGGGTGTGTATATTAAAAAAATTATTTAGTATTGATTCAAATTTGTTCAATTATGCAGGGTACATAAAAGCAAACAACACAATGTAGCCGGAAGTAAGGATTACATGAGATTGATTATCCTTCACAATTACAATTGTGGACACCTTTTCTGAGGATGTTTTTTAAGGCAATTTGAAGAGTTTACACAAAACAAACATTGCCTGCAGTACATTGAACTAGAGAATAGGTGTAATAGTCGATGTTTCGGTCTAATTGTGTCTCAGTCCGTTAAACCATCTTCAGGACGTTGAATATGTTGATTAAAAGGACCCCTATATGTATACGAAAAAGAGGAACCAGCAATTAACGTGTGGTATTTGTCATTGAATCAGCTTATTTTAAAAGAGTATATTCACACCTGTGTGATAAGATTATAAAAAAGAAGTGACTTTGGTCGAGGAGTAGAACCAAGAACAAGGTAAGAAAAAATAAAGAATTACAAAGAAATCTGACTTATTGGTAAAAAAATAGAACCAAGAGCAAGGTGAAGGAGAACCATCTTCAAAAGAATGGAAAATCTCACCCGAGTAAATCGTGAAAGGAAATGGAAAAGTATGATTTATACACACTTACTTCACATTAGGTGGAGATTCTATTTAATATTTTTGAACCACAGTTTGTTGGACGAAAATGATTTGTTGATTACAGCATGAAATGCTGAACGGAAAAAAAGGGGAAAAGTTTAAAACATTGTCATCCCTATATAGATCAAGAACGTTGACTGTTATTAAATCTTAGGATACCAATTGTATCCAGTGGATATAATATGGATGGCATAGGTGACAGCGAGTGCCTTTCATCAATATCTAAATCCAATAAAAATTTGAGGCGTGTGCCTATCAGCCAGGCAAATACTAAAAGATGGTATATTTGCTGCAACTAGTCATTATGTTGATGTTTGTTTCTGATCAATCCTCATTTTGTTACTAACGCTCTTATGAGCTTTTAAAGTATTTTAGGCACATCACAAGGTATTCTTATTTAGAAATGCTGGCACTCAAAGCGAAATTGGATAACTAAGGTGCTTGAAAACAAACTTTAACAGTTTTTAAAAAGAACAAGCAAATCGCTCGATATTATCCCCAAATAAATAAAATCATATTCTTATTTGGAAATGCTGGCAGTCAAAGCGCTATTAGATGACTAGAACGCTTAAAAACAAACTTTAACTGTTTTTAAGAAAACGAGCGAAATGCTCAATATTATTACCAAGTAAATAAAGTTATATAAAAAAGACAATTATAAAGTAATGCAACAGCCGCATCACTAGGAATTGTTATTTGGACATATTATTAAAAGACACACTTACATCGTCGGTACTTGACGCAGGAACCAAGTTATTTATGGACTCCTGAGAATAAAGTCCGAAAACAGATCTGCCAAGGAAAAGGGGACAGTCTCAGGTCATGAACAATTGTTCAAACTCTGCTAAATCCACCAGTTTCGCTAGGTAAATACCTGTATTGCAGTGCTGAAAAGCCGAAACAATTCACGTTCACGTAAAATCGGCGAATGAACTGAGAGCAGATGGAAGCCCTTATTTCAATGTGCCATGTGTCTCCCGATGTTTGGAGATCAAAAGAGGACTACCGTTCCACATCTAATGGCAGCCATCTTTGAACGGTGTATTCTATATGATCTAAATCTGGATAGTAACTGAATATAGATTATCCAGTTTAACAGTTGATTTCAACATATCAAATTTTAGTTTCTTGTCACAGGTAGATCTTCCCTAATTATATACCGTGGAAGGAGTGTCTGTTAGTAATGCCTCATGTTATATGATGGCGCTCCAGAATTGAAGCAAAGTTGGGCAATTGAAGCGTAATCAAACAAACATTATCAATTTTTTTAAAAGCGAGAAAATTGCTCGATGTTGTGACCGAGTGAATGATGTCATGTTGAAGAAAGAATTTATAAAGTAGTGGGAAAAAAAGTCAAAAGAATGCCCCAACCACCAAAAACAAGTATACATTAATGACATATTTTACACTTTATGTATATAATGCAATAAAGCATTATACAGAGAAACAAGTATATTGATCAAGTGTGAGAGATAATACAGTAATGTTATTCAAACATTTTGATCCAGCAACAGCAATATACTTTAGTTAATCATTATTTTCAAGTTTTGGGACTCATATTTTGCAATTTGATGACATAGCATATGTGCAAACGTTTGCTATCATTAGTACTGAGTATCTACGTCGTATCATGTATATCAGCATATGTTATATAGAAGCAATAAGTTGATTGTTACCTATGTAGATGTCAGCTTATGACAGATGGTACATGAATGTAGTAGATGAATACAATATATGGTCACACAAATAAGATAACCTTCATATGTATTTACAAATTGTGTGATATTTACAACACAAAGTCTGAAATCTTATCTACAGTGTACAGGCTAGTGTGTGCCATTCCGGTGATGAATTCAGACACCTATTGATGTTGTCAGTGTGGCAAATCCATCTGTTTTCTTTCGAAGTAAGTATTTTATCCACATTTGCCTGTCTCTTGTTTGGTTTCACAACTTCTATGACACACCATGTCATATCTTTATCAGTATGGCCAAATTTGAGATCATGTTCCACTAAGGGAGCATTTTCTACATGACATCGAATCCTTGGTTGATGTTGTAAAATTTGTTTCTTTACAATCTGCGTTGTTTTACCAATGTAGTATAGTCCACATGGACATTTGATACAGTAAACCACATTGGAAGTGTTGCAATTAGAAAATTGTTTAATGCTGATATCAACGTTTATAGTGCAAGTCTTAGTTGTTTGGGTGGTGTTACAGGCTATTCACATATTGCATTTGTAATGCCCCATGAGTGGAAACAATTGTCTCATATTGTCAACAGTGTTAATGGTGGTGTTATCATAAGCATGCACCAAACGGTTGCGCATATTCGTTCCTCTTTTAAAAGAAAACATAGGCTTATCTTTTAACTCAGGTAGGCTTTTAAAGAGGGACCAATGTTTATTCACAATCTTTTTGATACTGTTTGAATGGGTACCAAAGGTTGACACACATATTAAATGCGGTTCCTTTTTCCGCTCCCTCACCTCGAACAATGGTTCGCGATTATTGTACCAAGCATGTTTTAGTGATTTCTTCAAAAGTTTGGATGGATAGCCGCGTGCTTTCAATTTCTCTTTTAGCTTTTTTGCTTCCGCGAAATAGTCATCCTTACGGGTACAATTTCAGCGGAGCCACAAAAATTGCCCAAAGGGCAACCCATCCTTCAATGCTTGAGGATGGTGACTATTGTAATTCAGAAGTGTGTTCCTGGCTGTTGGCTTAGTGTACAATGTAGTGTAGAGGCTGTTGTTACTATCTACTTTTATTGTTATGTCCAGGAAGTTCATGCTTCTCGGATCCGACTCAATTGTAAATTTAAGATGGGGATTTTTAGAGTTCAGCCAAGTGTGGAAAGCAACCAATTGGTCTTTTTTGCCACGCCAGATAAGGAAGACCGTCAATATATCTCAACCAACGAATGATATTAACTGAAAAAGGGTTTGATGCATTGAGAATGCATGCATTTTCGAAGGTTGAGACATAGATATTGGCTATGTCTGGGGCATAGAAGGCACCCATAGCTACACCCTTTAACTGCTGGTAGAAGGTGTTCTCAAAGAAAAACAAATTCTCACATAATGATATTCTTGTGCATTCAATGATAAAGGCCGTGGGAACTTTATGGGGCCTAGGTCTGCTTTCTAGTAGAGTATTCAAAATACTAAGTATGTCATTCTGAGGAATGTCTGTATAAAGGCTCTCAATATCCATTGAGACCAAAAGTTCAGAGGCCGGATCAAATTGATGATTTTCTATGATATTGATCACGGCCATGGTATCTCTAATATACATTGAATGATCAACAGCAAAAGGGCGGATTAAGAAGTCTGTATATTGTGCCAAGGGTTTTAAAATTGAATTGCACCCAGATACGATTGGGCGGCAGGTGGTTTCGTGGCATCTTTGTGTACCTTTGGCAAGATGCAAATTGCTGGTACAGTGGGTGCTTTGTTAATACGAAAGGAAGCCTCCTTCTCACTTAACCAACCACCATCGAACCCTTCTCGGCTTAAATTAGAGATCAAGTTGGTTAGTCTGTTAGTCGGATTACCCGTAAGTTTTTTGAAGTGTTCATTGACTGATAACTGTCTTAGTAATTCGAGTCTATATGCTTCTTTATCCCTGAGTACAATCCCTCCACCTTTATCTGCTAGTTTTATTGTGACATCGGGGAGGGATTGTAGATTCTGTAGTGCCTTCTGTTTTTCTTTGGAAAAATTCGAATTATAGTGTATTCTGCTCTTAAACAGATTCTCTATTCTCGTGTGTGTCGCATTTTCAAAGGGGATTATTTCCTTTGCTACCATGGCATTCGTTGGATAAAATGTAGATGGATTTCTCAAGCCAGTGGTGTCATATGATTGTACTGATGTATTGGTAGAAAAGAAATTCTTCAGTCTGATCGACCGAAAGAATTTGTACAGTTCTAGTTTTGTTTGGAAAAGGTCATTTCTAAAGGTTGGTACAAAAGATAAGCCCGCAGAAAGTACATCAATCTCTGGCTCTGATAAGGTGTGATTAGATAAGTTAAAAATTGGGATGGTTTGGGTAGGGCCTACCACTTGTAGTAGTTGTTCCTGGTCTGCCTGAACCCTGATGTATACTGATTGCGGTACCATCCCCGTTTCGCTCCTCTTTGCCTCCGTGGGGGACCAGAACCCCTCCGTTCCTGTCCTAAAAAAACTTGGCGTGATGTTGTTGGTTGTTGTTCGTATTTAGGGCGATAGGGATGTTCTTAAGACTGGTCACTGCCTGTATCAGAGTTAGTGTCAGAGAAGGTAGTTCTCTTTCTCATAGGTTGATTATATCCCTGAGGGAAATAAAAATCCTTATTCAAATAAGGGTATGTCTTTTCCTTGCATTATCTCTTGATATCCTTTTGTAATTTATCTGTCTTCTTGAGTGCATTGAATTCTTCAAATTCCTTAATAGTCTGATAAACTTTATCCAAAAGGGACTTACTACTAGGGATTGTAGAGTCTGTAGTCATTTTCTCCTCTAAGGTTTCAATGTCTTTTGTCTGTATTTTGATATGTTTCAGGGCTGTTTCAATGCTCAGCACCATCCACGTACGTTAGCATTTGTTTGCTGAGAAGCTGAAGCCTACCTTAAAATCTTCATCCTCAGTGAAGATTATAGGAATGTTTTTAATTTGTAGTCCAGTTGGAATTATATTTGCATTTAAGCAATCGGTTAGGAATTTAGCGTGTAATTCTGTCCGAACTAACTTTTTCTTGAGTCGTTCAAGTTGATTGAGATCTGATTTAAAAGGTAGCTGTGTAATAGGGCCTCTGTTTCCTAAAAGGGAAGGCCCATCAGCTATTTTCAAGATATATTCATCAGTATATGAGAGGGTCTCTGCCTCCGACATCAATAGAATATTATAAATATAACCACTTCAACGAAGTGACCCACTGCAGACTACTGTCAGAGCTGGAACAAAATCACAAATTGTGGGATACCCAATAGATTCAATATGAGCAGGTAAATGTGCCTACAAGGGATTCGGTCTACAGAAATGTTTAGACCGAAACGTCGACTATTACACCTATTCTCTAGTTCAATGTACTGCAGGCAATGTTTGTTTTGTGTAAACTCTTCAAATTGCCTTAAACATCCTCAGAAAAGGTGTCCACAATTGTAACTGTGAAGGATAATCAATCTCATGTAATCCTTACTTCCGGCTACATTGTGTTATTTGCTTTTTATGTACCCTCCATAATTGAACAAATTTGAATCCATACTAAATCATTTTTTGAATATACACACCCGTGTTTTACTTCATTTAATTGTTCTCTTGATGATTTATTCACTGATAAATTGATTGAATTGTTTTTTGAATGAGTTAATTGTGAGTTACTTGTATAGAACGTACCCAAATCTATTTAATTAACTATTGCTAAAACATTCCTGAACAAATCCCTTGGAGGCACATTTACCTGCTCATATTGAATCGCCCAAGCCATCAAGGGTCTATTGGGTATCCCACTATTTGTGATTTTGTTTGTTAAAAAGCCCCTGGGTGGGCCAGGTCCCGGGGGAATTCTAAATTAAGGTGTGGGGGGCCCCCACAGCCCCGGGGACTGCCACCTCCCCTGGGCTTCATTATTTATGCGTGGGGGGCACGCGGCCCCCCGCAGCCCTGGGGACCACCACCTCCCCGGGGCTTTATTTAAATAAAGGTTGGGGTCTCGTGGGCCCCCCAAGTCCTGGGGACTGCCACCTCCCCAGGGCATTTAATTATTTGGGGGGGCCTCATGGGCCCCCCTAAGCCCCGGGGACTACCACCTCCCTGGGGCTACCTGATTTAAATGTAGGGGGCTACGCGGCCCCCCGCAGCCCTGGGGACCACCACCTCCCTGGGGCTACATTCAAAATTCAAGTGTGGGGGCTCGAGCCCCCCACACTGCCCCGAGGACTGCCACCTCCCCGGAGCTTTACAAATGCTGGGAGGGGGGCCACATGGCCCCCTCCAGGAGCCCTTGATGGCCCTGGGGACCGCCACCCCCCAGGGCCAGCTCCTGCAATGTCCTGGGGTGCCCACCCCCGGGACATTGCTGTTTGCTATGGCAGGAGCACGGTTCCCGCCCTGCCATAGCAAACTCTGCTTTGGTTTTTGGAAACCTGCTCTCGCTTCCAAAAACCAAAGCAAAATTGCTTTTGCACAAGGGGAGCTGCATGTCAGCAGTTCCCCATGTGCAAAAGCAGTGCCGGCTCCCGCAGGAGGCGGGGAGCTGGCGGGACCGTGGGGGCATTGGGGCTCCCCCCCACAGTACCCAACGGTGAGGCAAGGCCCCGGGGGATGGGGTCCCTGGGGCCATAATTGGCCTGAGGAGAGGGGCCACGCGGCCCCCCTCCCCACAAAATTAATGAAAAAAAACAAGGCTGCCAGGCCCCAGGGGATGGGGTCCCCAGGGCCATAATTGGCCTCTGGAGGGGGCCACGCGGCCCCCTCCCCAAAAAATTAATTTTAAAAAAAGGCTGCCAGGCCCCGGGGGATGGGGTCCCCGGGGCCAAAAGAGGCCCAGGGAAGCGGGGCCACACAACCCCCTCCCATAAAATAAGAAAAAAAGATAAATAGAAAAAAGCAACCAGCAACTCGCCGGAGGCCCCGCCCCCTCCCTGCATGACTCTGAAAACGCACCCCCTGGGGCGTTCTAAGTTGGGGAATTAAGTCCCCTTGAATACTGAGGGTCCCTGGGGGCCAACTAGCCCACCAGGTACCTTCAGTAAGAGCCACACAGCTGGATTGCAGAGAGGTGGTCCAAGGCCACGCCCCTTTTTACACCACTCTGCAAACGCGCCTCTTGGCACACTGCTGGTGGGGCGATGAGGTCCTCTTGTATCCTGTGTCCTGGGCGCCAGTAGGTAGTTATAGTTAGGACCTTGTTTCTATTCAAAAAGCTTTTTTCCTTTTGCCAATATCTTTGGCGCCGTTTGACGAATCTTCGTGAAATTTTCAAAACTAATGACCAGCTCTGGTCAGCTCCTGTCTTGAAAGTTTGGGTTGATTCGTCAAGCGGGGGCCAAGAAAAAAGGGGGGTCCCAAAACGCGTTTTCCCCATTTTAATTTCCATAGGAATTTTGGAACAGGCTACAGCCTGAACTGCTGAACGGAATTACACCAAATTTGGCAAAAAGGTAGTTCTTGGTTCAGAAAGCACTCTTTTTTTTAAATGGTGTATATCCGTTCAGTAGTTCCTGAGAAATTTAAAAAATAAAAATATCGATATCTGAGCACCGAGGAGGATTTGTGAACCCTCCCGAGCACGAGCTTCATTCTGATTGGCTGCCAACACTCCAAACCAGAATGTGTTGGCAGCCATCTTGTGACTCGGTAACTGAGTCACAAGAAAACAGTTAAAAATTTTGAAAAAACAAGAAAAGGGGGCAGGGTAGGAACACCCTGACCCCCTAGGTCTGCTCAGGGGGTCCCACAAGGACCCCAAGGGCCAAAAAGCATTTTTTTAAAAATAAAATCGGCCAAATTCCTGATGGGTGCGTGAATTGGGCCAAGAAAAAAAAAAAAACGAAGCGCGGTCTCCCGCGCTTCGTTTTCTAAAAGCCCCCGGGTGGGCCAGGTCCCGTGACAATATGCAATTATGTAGCGGGGGCCCGCGGGAGCACCCACAGCCCCGGGGACCGCCACCTCCCCGGGGATTAGTTGATTATATGCAGGGGCACATGGCACCCCGCAGCCCCAGAGACCGCCACCTCCCCGGGGCTTGAATAAAAAATGCGTGGGGGCTCCAACCCACCCCCCACGCTGCCCCAGGACCACCACCTCCCCGGGGCTTCAATATATTTGAGGTGGGGGCCTCGCGGGTCCCCCCAAGCCCCGGGGACCGCCACCTCCCTGGGGCTTTTTAATTAATGGGGGGACCTTGCGGGCCCCCCAAGCCCGGGGATCACATCCTCCCCGGGGCTTCCTTCTTTAATGAGGGGGGCTCTCACGGGCCCCCCAAAGCCCTGGGGACCACCACCTCCATGGGGCATTTTAATTAATCTGGGGGGGCCTCGCGGGCCCCCCAAGCCCTGGGGACCACCACCTCCCCGGGGCTTTCTTCTTTAATGAGGGGGCCACGCGGGCCCCCAAGCCCCGGGGACCAACACCTCCCCGGGGCTTTAAAGAGTTGGGAGGGGGGCCACGCGGCCCTGTCCTGGAGTCCTAGATGGCCCTGGGGACCGCCACCCCCCAGGGCTGGCTCCTGCAATGTCCCGGGGTGCCCACCCCCGGGATATTGCCATTTGCTATGGCAGCTGCCATAGCAAACACTGCTTTGCTTCATTGAAGCGAGAGCAAGAAACCTGCTCTCGCTTCAACAAAGCAAAGCAGAATTGCTTTTGGGCAAGGGGAGCTGCATGTTAGCAGCTCCCATTGTCCAAAAGCAATGCCAGCTCCCGCAGGAGGTGGGGAGCCGGCAGGGACCATGGGGGCATTGGGGCTGCCCCCCACAGTCCCCAACTTGAGGGCCGGCGCTGGTGATGGGGTCCCCGGGGCCAGAAGTGGCCTGGGAGAGGGGCCACTTGGCCCCCTCCCCTTTAATTTATTTTTTATTTAAAACAAAACAAAACGGAAGGCCGGCCCCGGGGGATGGGGTCCCCGGGGCCATAATTGTCCTTAGGAGGAGGGCCACGTGGCCCCCCTCTGCAAAAAATTCCAGGCTGGCCAAACCCCAGGGGATGGGTTCCCCGGGGCCAGAAGTGGCCCTGGGGAGGGGGGCCACACAGCCCCCCTCCCGGCAAAAAGTTTAAAAAATGAGGCCAGGCCCCGGGGGATGGGGCCCCCGGGGCCAGAAGTGGCCCAGGGGAGGGGGGCCATGCGGCCCCCCTTCCGGCAAAGATAAATAAAAAAATGAGGCAAGGCCCCGGAGGATGGGGTTCCCGGGGCCAATACCAATAGTGGCCCAGGGAAGGGGGGCCACTCGGCCCCCTTCCCGTTTTTTTTTTTTATATGTTGAGAAGGGGGGCCAAACAGCCCCCCTTCTAGAAAAAGAAAACAGAAGCCTGCATCTTGCTGGAGGCCCCGCCCCCTCCCTGCAATATTCTGCAAACGCACCTCCTGGCTCTTTTTGGGTTGGGGGATGAAATCCCCTAACATCTAATGGGTCCTTAGGGGCCAACTAGACCACCAGGTACATCCAGTAAGCCCCACACAGTGGAATTGCTGAGAGGTGGTCAGAGGCGACGCCCCTTTTTACACCACTCTGCAAACGCGCCTCTTGGCGCATTGCTGGTGGGGCGATAAGGTCCTCTTGTGTCCTGAGGACCTCAGGACTAAAGTGGACTTCATCCCCTGAGCAGCAGTGCACCAGGAGTTGTGTTTGCGGAGTGGTGTAAGAAGGGGCGTGGCCTTTGAGCACTCTCACCAATCCAGCTGTATGGGGCTTACTGGAGTTAACAGGAGGGCTAGTTGGCCCCCAGGGACCCTCAAGGGGCAAGGGACTTCACCCCCAAACAAGAGCATGCCAGGAGGCTCATTTGCAGAGTGGTGGACAAAGGGGGCATGACCTGTGTCCGCCTCTCAGCAATCCCACTCTGTGGGGCTTACTGGAGGTAACAGGTAGGCTAGTAGGCCCCTAAGGACCCCCAGCAGCGATGTGGACTTTAATCCCCATGCAAGAGCGCACTAGGGAGTGCATTTGCAGAGTGGTGGGGAAAGGGGGCGTGGCCTGCTATGAGAACCTAGCAATGCTGCTGTGTGGGACTTACTGGAGGTAATAAAAGGGGTAGTTGGCCCCCAAGGTTGTCCTTGGGGGCCAACTACCTCTCCTGTTACCTCCATTAAGTCCCACACAGTGGGATTACTAAGAGGTCTTCGGAGGCCATGCCCCCTTTCTCCACCACTCTGCAAAAGCACCTCCTGGCAGAGTACTGATTGGGGAATGAAGTCCACTTTACTCCTGAGGGACTTTGGGGGCCAAGAAGCCCTCCTGGTACCTCCTGTAAGTCCTGCGCAGCGGAATTCCTGAGTGCTGGTTGGAGGCCCAGACCCCTTTCTCCACCACTCTGCAAACGCGACTACCAATTAAAGAAGTATTTGTAATGTAATAGGTCTCGCATTTGCAAGAGTTGGAGCTATTGGCGTTGTAAATCTAAAAGTTTTTTACTAATGCTTTGTGGAGTGGATGTACTTTGTGTGTAGTGGAATTATGTGGTATGTTGTGCAGTGAAATTATGTGGATAGAAAGTATTTGGTATTTAGTGTATAGGAATTATGTAGAGTGATATTATGTGTTATGGAGAGTAATTATGTGGTATGGTAGTCTGTGTTGTGGAGTGGTAACCTCAGGTTTAGTCTTCCTCATTTCCATAGAAGCTAAATTATGAACTCTATGAGACAAAAAAAGAAGGAATCACTGAGGAACACTACTGGACCTAGTCAGAGGTATGAGCTGAGCCACTGGAATTATGCTACTGTTTGGCTGCACCGACTTTTGCACAATTATAAATTTTCCGCAGTAGCCACATAATCCATCATCCGCTGCTTAATCTGCAGATTTGAACAAAAAAGCCTTGTTTCTAGCTCAAAAGACTCAAACGTTACCAAAAATGCAGCGACAAGTGTTACAGCATGGTGGAAGGCCCTTTGCAAACCTAGAATGGTCACCTGTTACTTATTGCTAAATGTGGGTGTTAAATTGGTACTAATGGTATGCAAACCACTCTTGCTTCTTTCTGCGCCTCTCTTGTCACTTTCTGCATTTCTGTTGCTTCTTTCTGCAACTTTCTTTTTTTCTGCACTTCTTTTGCCTCTTTCTGCTCATCTCTTCCACTTTCTGTACCTCTCTTGCCTCTTTCTGCACCTCTCTTGCCTCTTTCTGCACCTCTGCTGCCTCTTTCTCCACCTCTTTTGCTTCTTCCTGTATCCCTCTTGCCTCTTTCTGCACCCCTGTTCCCTCTTTCTGCACCTCTCTTGCCTCTTTCTACACTTCTCTTGCCTCTTTCTGCACCTCTGTTGTTTCTTTCTGCAGTTCTCTTGCCTCTTTCTGCACCCCTCTTGCCTCTCTGTGCACCTCTGTTGCTTCTTTCTGCACTTCTCTTGCCTCTTTCTACACCCCTGTTCCCTCTTTCTGTACCTCTCCTGCCTGTTTCTGCACCTCGCTTGCCTCTTTCTACACTTCTCTTGCCTCTTTCTGCACCTCTGTTGTTTCTTTCTGCAGTTCTCGTGCCTCTTTCTGCACCCCTCTTGCCTCTTTGTGCACCTCTCCTAACCCTTTCTGCACCCCTCTTGCCTCTTTTTGCACGTCTGTTGGTTCTTTCTGCACCTCTTTTGCTTCGTTCTGCACTTCACTTGCCTCTTTCTGTACCCCTCTTGCCTCTTTCTGCACCTCTGTTGGTTCTTTCTGCATTGCTCTTGCTTCTTTCTGCAGCTCTCTTGCAAATTTCTGTACCCCTTTTGCCTATTTCTGTACCCCTCTTACCTGTTTCTGCAACTCTCTTTCCTCTGTCTGCACCCCTGTTCCCTCTTTCTGGACCTCTTTTGCCTGTTTCTGCAACTCTCTTGCCTCTTTCTGCCATTCTCTTACCTCCTTCTGCACCTCTGTTACTTCTTTCTGCACTTCTCTTGCTTTTTTCTGCACCCCTGTTGCTTCATTCTGCACTTCCCATGCTTCTTTCTGCACCTGTCTTGCTTCTTTCTGCACCCCTGTGGTCTCTTTCTGTACTCGTTTTCCCTCTTTCTGCATCTCACTTGCCTCTTTCTGCTCATCTCTTCCACTTTCTGTACCTCTCTTGCCTCTTTCTGCACCTCTCTTGCCTCTTTCTGCACCTCTGCTGCCTCTTTCTCCACCTCTTTTGCTTCTTCCTGTATCCCTCTTGCCTCTTTCTGCACCCCTGTTCCCTCTTTCTGCACCTCTCTTGCCTCTTTCTACACTTCTCTTGCCTCTTTCTGCACCTCTGTTGTTTCTTTCTGCAGTTCTCTTGCCTCTTTCTGCGCCCCTCTTGCCTCTCTGTGCACCTCTGTTGCTTCTTTCTGCACTTCTCTTGCCTCTTTCTACACCCATGTTCCCTCTTTCTGTACCTCTCTTGCCTGTTTCTGCACCTCTCTTGCCTCTTTCTACACTTCTCTTGCCTCTTTCTGCACCTCTGTTGTTTCTTTCTGCAGTTCTCTTGCCTCTTTCTGCACCCCTCTTGCCTCTTTGTGCACCTCTCCTAACCCTTTCTGCACCCCTCTTGCCTCTTTTTGCACGTCTGTTGGTTCTTTCTGCACCTCTTTTGCTTCGTTCTGCACTTCACTTGCCTCTTTCTGTACCCCTCTTGCCTCTTTCTGCACCTCTGTTGGTTCTTTCTGCATTGCTCTTGCTTCTTTCTGCACCTCTCTTGCAAATTTCTGTACCCCTTTGCCTATTTCTGTACCCCTCTTACCTGTTTCTGCAACTCTCTTTCCTCTGTCTGCACCCCTGTTCCCTCTTTCTGGACCTCTTTTGCCTGTTTCTGCAACTCTCTTGCCTCTTTCTGCCGTTCTCTTGCCTCCTTCTGCACCTCTGTTACTTCTTTCTGCACTTCTCTTGCTTTTTCTGCACCCCTGTTGCTTCATTCTGCACTTCCCATGCTTCTTTCTGCACCTGTCTTGCTTCTTTCTGCACCCCTGTGGTCTCTTTCTGTACTCGTTTTCCCTCTTTCTGCATCTCACTTGCCTCTTTCTGCACTTCTCTTGCCTCCTGCACCTTTGTTGCTTCTTTTTTGTACTTCTTTTCCTCTTTCTGCACCCCTCTTGCCTCTTTCTGCACCTCTGTTGCTTCTTGTGCTTCTTTCTGCACTTCTCTTGCTTCTTTCTGCACTTCTCTTGCTTCTTTCTGCACCCCTCTTGCCTCTTTCTGTACCCCTCTTGCCTCTTTCTGTACCCTTCTTCCCTCTTTCTACACCTCTCTTCCCTATTTCTACACCTCTTCTGCCTGTGTCTGCACCTCTGCTGCCTCTTTATGAACTTCTCTTCTCTCTTTCGGCACCTCTGTTGCTTCTTTCTGCACACCAAGGCTACTTTTAAACTGACCTCAGACTCAGCAGTGCACACATGCAAGTGCAGAAAAGGGCTGCTGGCCTCTTAACTGCCATGCCCTATTATATGCTAGGGACTTAGAGGTAGTTTTAATCCCCCTGCTCTATTATGTATTAGGGCCTTACAGGGGAGGTCATGTCAATCACCCCAACCCATAGTGTACCCTAGTGTATGTAGGTGTTTTCACTGTATTCTAAGTGTCTTTCAAATGTAAGTATCACAAATTAGGAATAACAACATAGATATATAAACATGAATAATATATATCAAGACATGCAAACTCTGTAAAGGGTATCAAAAATATTTATTGTTGTACTTTGTATTTATAAATTGCCTAGGATATCTGTACAATTAAAAAAGGGAAAAGAAAGGGGAAAGAACGTGATTCTCTCCAAGTTCAGTTATGTAATAAAAAAGACAAATCAATTTTTATATAGACACTCTATCAATTACAGTGTACATCATAACAATGTTCATGAGGAATAGAATTGTACATGATCTTTAGATTATCTTCTATTTACAAGACATGTAGATAAGGTGAATAATCACTTCAAAGAAAACATGATACATTCAGTATAAATATGGCTCTGGAAATTCCGTATCCTACGCGCGTTTCGGCTGTGTGCCTTCATCAGGAAGCCATGTATTAAATAAAGACCTCATAGGGTTCCGCACGGCAGACAATTTGTTAGATGTTGATAAAATGGATCAAAAGTCCAGTGTTGAATAATAGATTCTTTGAATTAGATAGTTCCAAATTAAATGATATATATGCTATATATATCAAGACTGTTCAGGGACATGGACCAACTGATTAATGGTGGAGATGGTCAACAATGAATAATGGTCATTCACTGCTGAATATAGTTGAAGCAATGTCGATATTACCGTTTGAAACGGAGAAGATCTCGCTCAATTAGAAGGATTAGCAGTATCACCAGTCTGTGAGTTTTGCTCGAAGAAAGTGCTGATCAAAATATCGGCGTGCTGGGATTAGGGGACACCTCCAACACCGCGAATTTCGCTGTAATTCAGCATCCCGTTCAGCGTCCTATGATAGCAGCTAAGTGTCTTTCAGCATAGCACTGGCTCCGGGCCTGGTTACGCAGAGCCCAGGGTCAGTCAGAGTCAGTTACACCAGTACCAGTCAGCAAAAAGTTGGGGGTGCCCAGGGCACAGGATGGCTTTGCAACAAGGCCTCTGTCTGTACCTCTGTTGGTTCTTTCTGCACATCTCTTGCTTCTTTCTGCACCTTTCTTCCTCTTTCTGGACTTCTGTTGCATCTTTCTGCATTTCTCTTGCTTCTTTCTGCGCCTTTCTTCCTCTTTGTGCATATGTCCTACGTATGGAGGCATAGTTAGAAATCAGCATTTAAAAAACCTTTGAAATTCACTGAAAAAACCATAGGTTTTAGGGACGTTATAGTTAGAAATTAGCATTTAAAAAACCTTTGAAATTCACTGAAAAAACCATAGGTTTCAGGGACGTTACGGTTAGAAATTAGCATTTAAAGAACCTTAGAAATTCACTGAAAAAACCACAGGTTTCAGGGACGTTATAGTTAGTTGGACATTTCACTCGTACAAAACCAGAGAAATTCGGCTGTTATAGTTAGTTGAGCTAACTATAACTCGCGCCCGCAATGCACTGCTGATGATGTCACATATTACATCATTCATGACATGGTCAGTGATATCACTGATGACATCACTGATGACATCACTGATGACATCTCAAATGACATCACTGATGACATCACTGATTACATCATCCAGTGACTGTGTTTCTGTAAAGTTTAAATATGTTTTATATATATATATGCCAAGGTGTTTTAAAGAATGAGCGGGTGTATAAGTGTCTGAATGGATGATTTAGTAGGTGCGTGACTGACTGTATAAGTGAGTGATTAAACATGTCTTACTGAATGCATGGGTTAGTGACTAAACTGTGTGAATGTCTGTATCAGTCTGTCAGTTGGTGTGTAAGCGGCTGAATGGGTTGGTGAGTAGCTACATGAGTGACTATATGGGTTATTGATTGGTTGTCTGAGTATCTGTATGGGTGCCTGAGTGTCTGTCTGGGTAGGTGGGGGGTGTGACTGTGCATAGATGTGTGAGTGGGTGATTCACTGGATGTATGGGTTCAAGAGTGCATCTGTAAAGGGCTGTATGGGTGGGTGAGTGTGTGTATGGGTGTGTTTGTGAGTGAGTGGATATCTCAGTGGTACATGTGTGAGTAACTACATATGTGAAAGGCAGTATATGTGAGTATTGGAGTATAAAAATGACTGTATGTGAGAGTAAGGATTGTGAGAGTGGGTGTATGGATGAGTGTGTGCTTGTATCAGTGATTGTATAATAGAGTAAGTATGTGTTAGTATCTGTATGAATAATAGAGGTGGTGTGTGTATAACTCTATAGGTGAGTAAATGGCAATGGGATTAATTCTTTGCGTGACTGACTAGGTGTGCGAGTAACTCTATGGGTGAGTGGCAGTGTGTGAGTGTCTGTATGGGTATATGATTGCATATATCAGTGGCTGTATATATGAGTGACTGTGAATGAGTGACTGTATGGGTGAATGAGTGGATGTGTGTACACCTATGAATCAGTGAATGGGTATGTACTAACTGGTATTGGTGTGTCTATGGTTTCAAGAATGCTACTCTATATTTTATAGTGAATGTATCAAAGGTTATGTTATGGTATGAAGCGGTGCATCAGATATTAAGTGGATGATGTCATCAGTGATGTCATCAGTGATGTCACTGACCATGTCATGAGTGATGTAATATGTGACGTGACGTCATCAGCAGTGCATTGCGGGGGCGCGAGTTATAGTTGGCTCAACTAATTATAATGGCTGAATTTCTCTGGTTTTGTACGAGTGAAATGTCCAACTAACTATAACGTCCCTGAAACCTGTGGTTTTTTCAGTGAATTTCTAAGGTTTTTTAAATGCTAATTTCTAACTATAACGTCCCTGAAACCTATGGTTTTTTCCAGTGATTTTCAAAAGTTTTTTAACTGCTAATTCCTAACTAAAACGTCCCTGAAACCTCCATTTTTTCCAGTGAATTTCTAAGGTTTTTTAAATGCTAATTTCTAAATATGCCTACATACGTAGGACATGTGCAGAAAGAGGAAGAAATGTGCAGAAAGAAGCAAGAGAAGTGCAGAAAGAGGCCTACTTTGACTGTACCTTTCCACAAACTCATACAAAGTAGCCTAATCACTAATCCTTCTCCCAAGATGTCTTAAACCTCACTTTTTTCTTGAAGGTTCACTATTCATCGACTGTTTAGAATGTTAGGCCTACGAAATGTAAAACAGCAAACCTAACCATATCACTCTTGTAAGTCTGACCAAGTTTTTGAAGGTATGCATGCATGTGTCTCTGCTTTTACCTAGTGATATGTTACATAAAAATAAACATACAAAAACTTGAATATCCGTGTTTCAAGCAACATACTCTGTAAATTTGTGTACAAGAAGGTGCATGTATTTCTTTCTGCTCCTAATACAGGGCACATGCATATTCAATAGTACATTTGAGGGGCTCTATAACACCTATATACATAGGAAATGTCTGCCTGTGCAACCGAATGACAGAGCAGAACTAACAAGATTTGACCACCTACAAGAGAAGCTACCCGCTTTTTAATCTACCATCTTCAGATCCATAACACATGTGAGAATACATGTGCAAGAAGACATATACCTCAGTCACGAGAGCATGCAGACCTTTAAACTTAACAGCTTGCACTTCCCATTTCAATATAGAAACAGGCGAGTGAAGTACAGAAAGAAGCAAGAGAATTACAGAAAAAACAAGAGAGGTGCAGAAAGAGGCAAGAGAAGTCCAGAAAGAGGCAAGAGAAGTCCAGAAAGAGGCAAGAGAAGTGCAGAAAGAGGCAAGAGAAGTGCAGAAAGAGGCAAGAGAAGTGCAGAAAGAGGCAAGAGAAGTATAGAAAGAGACAAGAGAAGTGCAGAAAGAGGCAAGAGAGGAGCAGAAAGAGGCAGAGGAGCAGAAAGAGGGAAGAGAAGTGCAGAAAGAGGCAAGAGACATGCAGAAAGAGGGAAGCGGAGTACAGAAAGAGGCAAGATGGGTGCAGAAAGAAGCAACAGAGGTGCAGAAAGAGGCAAGAGAAGTGCAGAAAGAGGCATGAGAAGTGCAGAAAAAACAACAGTGGTGCAGAAAGAGGCAAGAGAGGTGCAGAAAGAGGCAAGAGAGGTGCAGAAAGAGGGAAGAGGGGTACAGAAAGAGGGAAGAGGAGTGCAGAAAGAGGCAAGGAGGGTGCAGAAAGAAGCAAGAGAGGTATAGAAAGATGCAAGAGAGGTACAGAAAGATGCAAGAGAAGTGCAGAAAGAAGCAAAATGGGAGCAGAAAGAAGGCAAGAGGGGTACAGAAAGAGGTAAGAGAAGTGCACAAAGAAGCAACAGAGGTGCAGAAGGAGGCAAGAGCACTACAGAAAGAGGCAAGAAAGTTACAAAAACAGGCAAACCAGGTGCAGAACAATGGAACAGGGGTGCAGACAGAGGCAAGAGAGGTGCAGAAATAGGGAAGAGGGATACAGAAAGAGGCAAGAGGGGTGCAGAAATTTGCAAGAGAGGTCCTGAAAGAAGCAAGAAGAGTGCAGAAAGAAGCAACAGAAGTGCAGAAAGAAGCAACAGAGGTGCAGAAAGAGGCAAGAGAACTGCAGAATAAGGGAACAGGGGTGCAGAAACACGCTAGAGAGGTGCAGAAAGAGGGAATAAGGGTGCAGAAAGAGGGAGAAGTGCAGAAAAAAACAACAGTGGTGCAGAAAGAGGGAAGAGAAGTACAGAGAGAGGCAAGAGAAGTGCAGAAAGAGGGACAAGGGGTACAGAAAGAAGCAAGAGGGGTGCAGAAAGAAGCAACAGAGGTGCAGAAAGAGGCAAGAGAAGTACAGAAAGAGGCAAGAGAGGTGCAGGAACAGGCAGGAAAGGTGCACAAAGAGGGAACAGGGGTGTAGAAAGAAGCAGCACAGGTGCAGAAAGAATCAAGTGACATGTAGAAAGAGGCACGAGAGGTACAGAAACAGGCAGAAGAGGTGCAGAAAGAGGGAACAGGGGTGCAGAAAGAGGCAAGAGAGGTGCAGAAAATCAGAAGAAGGGTGCAGAAACAGTTGAGATGTGTACAGAAACAGGCAAAAGATGTGCAGAAAGAGGCAAGAGAAGTGCTGAAAGAAGCAACAGACGTGCAGAAAGAAGCAAGAGAAGTGATGAAACAGACAAGAGTTGCAGAAAGAAACAGTAAAGGTGCAGAAAAAAGGAAGAGAAGTGCAGAAAGAGGCAAGTGAGATGCAGAAAGAGGAAAGAGGGGTGCAGAAAGAGGCCAGAGAAGTGCTCAAAGAAGCAACAGAGGTGCAGAAGGAGGCAAGAGAACTGCAGAAAGAAAGTTGCACAATCAGGCAAACAAGGTGCAGAAAGATGGAACAGGGGTGTAGACAGAGGCAAGAGAGGTGCAGAAATAGGCAAGAGGGGTGTAGAAAGAGGCAAGAGGGGTGCAGAAAAATGCAAGAGAGGTGTAGAAAGAAGCAAGAGAAGTGCAGAAAGAACCACCAGAGGTGCAGAAAGAGGCAAGAATGGTGCAGAAAGAGGCAAGAGAAGTGCAGAAATAACCAACAGAGGTGCAGAAAGAAGCAAGAGAGGTGCAGAAAGAGGGAACAGGGGTGCAGAAAGAGGGAACAGGCATGCAGAAAGAAGCAACACAGGTGCAGAAAGAGGCAAGAGAGGTGCAGACACAGGCAGGAGAGGTGCAGAAAGAGGGAACAGGGGTGCAGAAAGAGGCAAGAGAGGTGCAGAAAGACAGAAGAGGGGTGCAGAAAGAGTCAAGAGGGGTGAAGAAAGAAGCAACAGAGGTGCAGAAAGAAGCAAGAGAAGTGATGAAAGAGACAAGAGAGTTGCAGAAAGAAACAAGAAAGGTGCAGAAAAAAGGAAGAGACGTGCAGAAAGAGGCAAGTGAGATGCAGAAAGAGGCAAGAGGGGTGCAGAAAGAGGCAAGAGAAGTGCACAAAGAGGCAAGAGAAGTGCACAAAGAAGCAACAGAGGTGCAGAAGGAGGCAAGAGAACTGCAGAAAGTGGCAAGAAAGTTGCACAAACAGGCAAACAAGGTGCAGAAAGATGGAACATGGGTGCAGGCAGACGCAAGAGAGGTGCAGAAATAGGCAAAAGGGATGCGGCAAGAGGGGTGCAGAAATGTGCAAGAGAGGTGCCGAAAGAAGCAAGAGGAGTGCAGAAAGAACCAACAGAAATGCATAAAGAAGCAACAGAGGTGCAGAAAGAGACAAGAGAACTACAGAAAGAGGGAACAAGGGTGTAGAAAGAGGCAAGAGAAGTGCAGAAAGAGGGAACAGGGGTGCAGAAACAGGCAAGAGAGGTGCAGAAAGAGGGAAGAGGGGTGCAGAAAGAAGCAAGAGAGGTATAGAAAGAAGTAAGAGAAGTGCAGAAAGAACCACCAGAGGTGCAGAAAGAGGCAATAGAGGTGCAGAAACAGGCAAAAGAGGTGCAGAAAGAGGGAACAGGGGTGCAGAGAGCGGAAAGAGATGTGTAGAAAGAGGAAAGAGGGGTGCAGAAAGAAGCAAGAGAAGAGATGAAACAGACAAGAGAGTTGCAGAAAGAAACAAGAAAGGTGCAGAAAAAAGGAAGAGAAGTGCAGAAAGAGGCAAGTGAGATGCAGAAAGAGGCAAGACAGGTGCAGAAAGAGGCAAGACAGGTGCAGAAAGAGGCAAGAGAGGTACAGAAAGAAGCAAGTGAGGCGCAGAAAGAGACAAGAGGGGCGCAGAAAGAGGGAAGAGAAGTGCAGAAAGAGTGAAAAGACGTGCAGAAAGGGGGACCAGGGGTACAGAAAGAGGCAAGAGTGGTGCAGAAAGAAGCAACAGAGGTGCAGAAAGAGGAAGAGAAGTACAGAAAAGGCAAGAGAGGTGCAGAAACAGGCAGGAGAGGTACAGAAAGAAGGAACAGACGTGCAGAAAAAAGCAACAAACGTGCAGAAAGGGGCAAGAGAAGTGCAGAAAGAGGCAAGAGAGGTGCAGAAACAGGCAGGAGAGGTGCAGAAAGAGGGAACGGGTGCATAAAGAGGCAAGAGAGGTGCAGAAAGAAGCAACAGAGGTGCAGAAAGAAGCAAGTGAGGCGCAGAGAGACAAGAGGGGCGCAGAAAGAGGGAAGAGAAGTGCAGAAAGAGTGAAAAGACGTGCAGAAAGGGGGACCAGGGGTACAGAAAGAGGCAAGAGTGGTGCAGAAAGAAGCAACAGAGGTGCAGAAAGAGGAAGAGAAGTACAGAAAAGGCAAGAGAGGTGCAGAAACAGGCAGGAGAGGTACAGAAAGAAGGAACAGAAGTGCAGAAAAAAGCAACAAAGGTGCAGAAAGGGGCAAGAGAAGTGCATAAAGAGGCAAGAGAGGTGCAGAAACAGGCAGGAGAGGTGCAGAAAGAGGGAACAGGGGTGCATAAAGAGGCAAGAGGGGTGCAAGCAACAGAGGTGCAGAAAGAAGCAAGATAAGTGATAAAACAGACAAGAGAGTTGCAGAAACAGGCAAACGATGTGCAGAAAGAGGCAAAAGAAGTGTTGAAGGAAGCAACAGAGGTGCACAAAGAAGCAAGAGAAGTGATAAAACAGACAAGAGAGTTGCAGAAAGAAACATGAAAGGTGCAGAAAAAAGGAAGAGAGGTGCAGAAAGAGGCAAGTGACATGCAGAAAGAAAACAGGCAAGACAGGTGCAGAAAGAGGCAAGTGAGGTACAGAAACAGGCAAGACAGGTGCAGAAAGAGGCAAGTGAGGTGCAGAAAGAGGCACGTGAGGTGCAGAAAGAGGCAAGAGAGGTGCAGACACAGGCAGGAGAGGTGCAGAAAGATGGAACAGGGGTACAGAAAGAGGCAAGAGAGGTACAGAAAGACGGAAGAGGGGTGCAGAAAGAGTAAAGAGGGGGCAGACACAGGCAGGAGAGGTGCATAAAGATGGAACAGGGGTGCAGACAGAGGCAAGAGAGGTGCAGAAAGAGGCAAGAGGGGTGCAGAAATGTGCAAGAGAGGTGCCGAAAGAAGCAAGAGGAGTGCAGAAAGAACCAACAGAAGCGCAGAAAGAAGCAACAGAGGTGCAGAAAGAGGCAAGAGAGGTGCAGAAAGAGGGAACAGGGGTGCATAAACAGGCAAGAGAGGTGCAGAAAGAGGGAAGAGGGGTGCAGAAAGAGGCAAGAGAAGTGCAGAAAGAACCAACAGAGGTGCAGAAAGAGGCAAGAGAGGTGCAGAAAGAGGGAGCAGGGGTGTAGAAAGAGGGAACAGGGTGCAGAAAGAAGCAACACAGGTGCAGAAAGAGGCAAGAGAGGTGCAGACACAGCAGGAGAGGTGCAGAAAGAGGGAACAGGGGTGCAGAAAGAGGCAAGAGAGGTACAGAAAGACAGAAGAGGGGTGCAGAAAGAGTCAAGAGGGGTGCAGAAAGAAGCAACAGAGGTGCAGAAAGAAGCAAGAGAAGTGATGAAAGAGACAAGAGAGTTGCAGAAAGAAACAAGAAAGGTGCAGAAAAAAGGAAGAGACGTGCAGAAAGAGGCAAGTGAGATGCAGAAAGAGGCAAGAGGGGTGCAGAAAGAGGCAAGAGAAGTGCACAAAGAAGCAACAAAGGTGCAGAAGGAGGCAAGAGAACTGCAGAAAGTGGCAAGAAAGTTGCACAAACAGGCAAACAAGGTGCAGAAAGATGGAATAGGGGTGCACGCAGACGCAAGAGAGGTGTAGAAAGAGGGAACAGGGGTGCAGAATGAAGCAAGAGAGGTGTAGAAAGAAGCAACAGAAGTGCAGAAAGAACCACCAGAGGTGCAGAAAGAACCACCAGAGGTGCAGAAAGAGGCAATAGAGGTGCAGAAAGAGGCAAGAGAGGTACAGAAACAGGCAAAAGAGGTGCAGAAAGAGGGAACAGGGGAGCAGAGAGAGGCAAGAGATGTGCAGAAAGAGGAAAGAGGGGTGCAGAAAGAGGCAAGAGGGTTGCAGAAGCAACAGAGGTGTAGAAAGAAGCAAGAGAAGTGATGCAAGAGACAAGAGAGTTGCAGAAACAGGCAAAAGAAGTGCATAAACAGGCAAAAGAAGTGCAGAAAGAGGCAAGAGAAGTGCTGAAAGAAGCAAGAGAGGTGCAGAAAGAAGCAAGAGAAGTGATGAAACAGACAGAGTTGCAGAAAGAAACAAGAAAGGTGCAGAAAAAAGGAAGAGAAGTGCAGAAAGAGGCAAGTGAGATGCAGAAAGAGGCAAGACGTGCAGAAAGAGGCAGGAGAGGTGCAGAAAGAGGGGTGCAGAAAAAGGCAAGACAAGTGCAGAAAGTAGCAAGAGAGGTGGAGAAAGAGGCAAGAGAGGTGCAGAAAGAGGCAAGAGAGGTACAGAAAGAGACAAGTGAGGCACAGAAAGAGACAAGAGGGGCACAGAAAGAGGGAAGAGAAGTACAGAAAGAGTGAAAAGACGTGCAGAAAGAAGGACCAGGGGTACAGAAAGAGGCAAGAGTGGTGCAGAAAGAAGCAACAGAGGTGCAGAAAGAGGCAAGGGAAGTACAGAAAAGGCAAGAGAGGTGCAGAAACAGGCAGGAGAGGTACAGAAAGAAGGAACAGACGTGCAGAAAAAAGTAACAAAGGTGCAGACAGGGGCAAGAGAAGTGCAGAAAGAGGCAAGAGAGGTGCAGAAACAGGCAGGAGAGGTGCAGAAAGAGGGAACAGGGGTGCAGAAAGAGGCAACAGAGGTGCAGAAAGAGTGAAGAGGGGTGCAGAAAGAGACAAGAGGGATGCAGAAAGAGGCAAGAGGGGTGCAGAAAGAAGCAACAGAGGTGCAGAAAGAAGCAAGAGAAGTGATAAAACAGACAAGAGAGTTGCAGAAACAGGCAAACGATGTGCAGAAAGGATCAAAAGAAGTGTTGAAGGAAGCAACAGAGGTGCACAAAGAAGCAAGAGAAGTGATAAAACAGACAAGAGAGTTGCAGAAAGAAACAAGAAAGGTACAGAAAAAAGGAAGAGAGGTGCAGAAAGAGGCAAGTGAGATGCAGAAAGAAAACAGGCACGACAGGTGCAGAAAGAGGCAAGTGAGGTGCAGAAAGAGGCAAGTGAGGTGCAGAAAGAGGCAAGAGAGCTGCAGATAGAGAAAAGAGGTGCAGAAAGAGGCAAGTGAGGTGCAGAAAGAGGCAAGAGAGGTGCAGACGCAGACAGGAGAGGTACAGAAAGATGGAATAGGGGTGCAGAAAGAGGCAAGAGAGGTACAGAAAGACGGAAGAGGGGTGCAGAAAGAGTAAAGAGGGCAGCAGAAATGTGCAAGAGAGGTGCCCAAAGAAGCAAGAGGAGTGCAGAAAGAACCAACAGAGGTGCAGAAAGAGACAAGAGAACTGCAGAAAGAGGGAACAGGGGTGTAGAAAGAGGCAAGAGAGGTGCAGAATGAGGGAACAGGGGTGCAGAAAGAGGGAAGAGAGGTGCATAAAGAGGGAAGAGGGGTGCAGAAAGAGGGAAGAGGGGTGCAGAAAGAGGCAAGAGAGGTGTAGAAAGAAGCAAGAGAAGTGCAGAAAGAACCACCAGATGTGCAGAAGGAGGCAATCGAGGTGCAGAAGGAGGCAAGAGAGGTACAGAAACAGACAAGAGAGGTGCAGAAACAGGGAACAGGGGTGCAGAAAGAGGCAAGAGGGTTGCAGAAGAAGCAACAGAGGTGCAGAAAGAAGCAACACAGGTGCAGAAAGAGGCAAGAGAGGTGCAGACACAGACAGGAGAGGTGCAGAAAGAGGGAACAGGGGTGCAGAAAGAGGCAAGAGAGGTACAGAAAGACAGAAGAGGGGTGTAGAAAGAGTCAAGAGGGGGCAGAAAGAAGCAACAGAGGTGCAGAAAGAAGCAAGAGAAGTGATGAAAGAGACAAGAGAGTTGCAGAAAGAAACAAGAAAGGTGCAGAAAAAAGGAAGAGAAGTGCAGAAAGAGGCAAATGAGATGCAGAAAGAGGCAAGACAGGTGCAGAAGGAGGCAAGAGAGGCACAGAAAGAGGCAAGTGAGGCACAGAAAGAGGCAAGAGGGGTGCAAAAAGAGGGAAGAGAAGTGCAGAAAGTGTGAAAAGACATGCAGAAAGAGGGACCAGGGGTACAGAAAGAGGCAAGAGTGGTGCAGAAAGAAGCAACAGAGGTGCATAAAGAGGCAGGAGAAGTACAGAAAAGGCAAGAGAGGTGCTGTCAAGTCTAGATGAGCGATCTCCTCAGAAGCAGATGACCTTGCCCCAAATCCCTCCTGCCAAGTCCAGTGACAGATGGAAACAAATGTCTCAGACATCAGCCCGGTGGAAAGGGAAGTGGGAAGACAAAACAAGAGAGACTGCCTCTGGACAGAGGTGCTTCTTCTAGTATTCTCTTGCGGAAGACCTGAAATAATAAGCACAAAACAATTACTTCTCCCTGCCTAGAACACTGAGATTGAATTCCCTATTCTTATAATTTTACCTGTTTCTAGTTGAGACCTAGCCCCTCTCAATTATGTTTTGTCCTTGTATTATTTGATCAAATTGTTAGAACCTTCTGTTACTCCCAAGGGGAAGATTGATGAAATGAGAGTTCGTTATTTCAATCAGTTTGTCAATAGAAGGTATGATTTGATGCATTCAATTAGTAGATTAATCATGCGGTCTTAGTATCAATCTCTAGGTAAATGTTTGATTGCAATTCGTTATTATCAGATAGGCTGACGGTGTGTACATTTTTTTGATTAGTTCAAGTATTCTGTCTATATTTGAGATTAGCTTGCCGATTAGAAAGCCCGCAAGCAGAGATTAAATGCTCTTTTTAATTGAAAACACAGTTCAGTCAAGGTTACAAGTTTTAAGCGCTGTTGTCATCCATGCTGCTTGTCCTGATGTCACCTCTGGATGCAGATCAGAAATTCAGAATAAACACGCTTACTTGTAAATGAGCGAGACGGCTTCTCTTCACAGAAACCAACTCAGCAAAACCTTATCTCTCGACTCTCTCCTTCTCTCACAGCGAAAGGTTGCAGAAGGTCAAAACGAAGACTGGAAGCTCAGGAGGCTGAGTCATGCGCTGTGAAAAGAATTACAGGCGCGTCAGGAATTAATTAGTACCACATTACCAAATAGCGTCCGTAACTTCCCTGAAGGAAGGCAAACTGCTGCTCTAAATACGTCGCTCGCAAATCTCCTTAGAAGCAAGCGCTCTGGAAAAACGTCCGTTCGGATAATTACTTCAGTTGAAGTTCGCCGCGCGAAAGTCACGCAGGCGCATTGTGTACACTGGAGCGTCGAGCGTCCAGAACAACTAGACCAAGAACTCCTAAAGGAAGTCTGAAAGCGGGTCTAGCAATAGGTGGAGGAATTCCTTAATCCATATAAAATGGATTTGAGGGTAGTCTTCCAGGTAGGACCAATTCTTAACCAACGTGGATATTTTATGAAAGACCACCTTGTTAGGGTGTACCATTGTGCCTTCAGAGACGAGACTGGAACAGGATTGAGAGGTTCTGACAGTACCCCCTACCAAAAGGCTTCCCTTCAATCTTGGCTTAGTAGGGTTGGCTTTGTGAAAATCTCGAATGAGTTTCGGAGCGTGAACATTAGAATGCGGCTCCCAAGATCTCTCTTCAGGACCAAAATTCTTCCAATCAATCAAATAACACAATTTACCTTTTCTAAAGGTTGTATCTAAAATCTTGTTTACTTCAAACTCCTCTACGGAATCTATCAAAACTGGTCTTGGAGGAGAATGGGATCTCAAATTAGGTGGACTTTTCTTAAGTAATGAAACGTGAAATACTGGGTGTACTTTGAGATAGGATGGCAAGTGAATTTTAACTGTCAGTGGGTTTAGCATTCTGTCTACTTTAAAAGGACCAATAAATCGAGGTTGGAACTTACGGTTTTCTTTTAACCTGAGGTTTTTTGTGGACAACCAGATCTTTTCTCCTGATTTAAAAACTGGACTCTCTCCCCTTCTCTTATCTGCCTGGGTTTTATAAGAGCTCTTAGCCTTAACAATATTCTCTTTAGCTCATTTCAAAGAACTTTGAACTTCTTTTACAAATTCTTCCAAAGCAATTCGGATTAAATGGTATGCCCCGCGTAAATCCAGTTTGGTGTATACTTTCGCATTCTTAACTTGGTCCAGTAAAACGGATATTAATGGGAGGGGATAGCAATTTTTGATTGTTACCTGATTCAGGGCCCTATAATCAATATAAGTTCGAAGATCTTCATCCTTCCTTGGAATGAAAAATAGAGGGGAGGAGACCGGGGACTGGGACAGGTGTATAAATCCATTTGCCAAGTGTTGATCCAAATAGGTGTTGAGATATTGGTTTTCAGCTTCGGTTAATGCATATATACGGCTGCAAGGCAGAACTGCTCCCGGTTCTATGTCAATCTTGCAGTCGTAGGGGCGATGGAGGGAAGCTTTTCTGCTTTTCTCTTATCTAACACAGAAGACAGATCCTTGTATTCCATAGGAATTTCCTTAGTTTCCAAAGAGCAAATCAAGGCTGGATAACAGGCTAATTTTCTGGCTGGTTACTCTTCCGACGACTTGGGTTGCTCACAAAAGCAGTTCTCTTTGCAATAAGAGGAATCCATTGAAACGGTCCTCTTCTCCCAGTCTATGCATGGATTATGTTCAGTTAGCCAGGGAAGGCCGAGGATTAACTGAAACTGTGGAGCATCAATTAAGTTAAACGTTAGAACTTCTAGGTGACCATTTAATCCGGATAATTGAATCAATTCGGTTTCATGGGTGATGGGCCCAGAGGATAGATTTGTACCGTCCATGGCTCTGACAGCTTCCAACACTTTCTTCTCAACAAACTTCAATCCAATTCACTAGGCGTATTTGATGTCACAAAAGTTCCCAGTCGCCCCTGAGTCAATCATCACTGATACTCCCCTTACTTCTTGGCCTCGAAATTTTGCTGTAAAGGAAACCACCAAATAGGGGGCAGAAGATTACAAAGTATTCACTACTTGCTACGAAATGGGAGCCAACTTTAAATTCGCTTCCACCTGTGCAACTCCTTTTACAGGTGAAGCCGATCTTTTCCCTGCTGCGAAGATTTTGTCCTTTTGGGGCAATCTTTTACAAAATGGCCAGAGAGTCCACAATACAAGCATAGATGCACAGACCTTCGCCTTTCTTTTTCTTCTTTAGACAAAGGACCTCTGATGGATCCTATCTGCATGTGCTCTTCCGAGGATGAACTTTCTGTGGTCTTGTGGCCTTCAATCTTAATTCTATCAAAATGAGGAGGCGGCGTACGAACATCTCTTCTCTTCTCATTTCGTCGCTCACTCAATCGGTGATCGAGTTGCAGAACCAAATCAATCAACTCAGAGACTTTGGTGGGTCTCCTTGGAATTTGAGCCAATGCATCTTTCAGTTCATCTTTTAAGCCTCTATAAAAAATAGCAGCTCTCTTAGCCTCCGGCCAATTTGTCTCCACAATTAATTTATTAAAATGGGCCTGATATGCGACCAATTCTCGGTTGCCTTGCTTGAGCTCCAACAGCTCATTGTCTGTAGCTTGAGAGGCTGATCGTCGATCAATTATTCGTAGGAATTCAATCTTAAAATTGTCAAAATTGTATAATATTGGATCATTTTGTGTGACCAACGACATCGACCATGCTGCCGCATCGCCGTTTAGATACGACAGTATGAATGCCACTTTTGATTGATCTTCAGCAAATATAACTGGTCGGCACAAAAAAAGCAAAGAACACGGAGTTAAAAATATTTGCGCCTTCTGAGGGTCTCCACCAAATCTCTCAGGGGGCGCCAGAGGAATAATGGGTGAGATTGCATGAATAACCTCAGTTGAGATATCTGAGGGGGATAAATTACTAGGCGTCCCTTGTGTGCTCTTAAAACTAGGACCTGTTGCTACAAACTCATCCAACTTCTGTCTAGTCTGCATGGATACCTGACTCGACCTCCTGACTTCCTCCCTCAAAGACTTATTTATCTCTAAGGCACTATTTAATTGTTCCTGCATTCTTTCTAATATGGAGGCCAGGGTTTTTAAGTCAATCCCTTCCGCCATACTGCTCAGGAGGAGATTTGTATTCCTCAATCAAGAGGTTGGCACTTGAATCTGTCAAGTCTAGATGAGCGATCGCCTCAGAAGCAGATGACCTTGCCCCAAATCCCTCCTGCCAAGGCCAGTGACAGATGGAAACAACTGTCTCAGACTTCAGCTCGGGGGAAAGGGGAAGTGGGAAGACAAAACAAGAGAGACTGCCTCTGGACACAGGTGCTTCTTCTGGTATTCTCTTGCGGAAGACCTGAAATAATAAGCACAAAACAATTACTTCTCCCTGCCTAGAACACTGAGATTGAATTCCCTATTCTTATAATTTTACCTGTTTCTACTTGAGACCTAGCCCCTCTCAATGATGTTTTGTCCTTGTATTATTTGATCACATTGTTAGAACCTTCTGTTACTCCCAAGGGGAAGATTGATGAAATGAGAGTTTGTTATTTCAATCAGTTTGTCAATAGAAGGTATGATTTGATGCATTCAATTAGTAGATTAATCATGCGGTCTTAGTATCAATCTCTAGGTAAATGTTAGATTGCAATTCGTTATCAGATAGGCTGACGGTGTGTACAGTTTTTTGATTAGTTCAAGTATTCTGTCTTTAGTTGAGATTAGCTTGCCGATTAGAAAGCCCGCAAGCAGAGATTAAATGCTCTTTTTCATTGAAAACACAGTTCAGTCAAGGTTACAAGTTTTAGCGCTGCTGTCATCCATGCTGCTTGTTCTGATGTCGCCTCTGGATGCAGATCAGAAATTCAGAATAAACACGCTTACTTGTAAATGAGCGAGACGGCTTCTCTTCACAGAAACCAACTCAGCAAAACCTTATCTCTTGACTCTCTCCTTCTCTCACAGCAAAAGGTTGCAGAAGGTCAAAACGAAGACTGGAAGCTCAGGAGGCTGAGTCATGCGCTGTGAAAAGAATTACAGGCGCGTCAGGAATTAATTAGTACCACATTACCAAATAGCTTCCGTAACTTCCCTGAAGGAAGGCAAACTGCTGCTCTAAATACGTCGCTCGCAAATCTCCTTAGAAGCAAGCGCTCTGGAAAAACGTCCGTTCGGATAATTACTTCAGTTGAAGTGCGCCGCGCGAAACTCACGCAGGCGCATTGTGCACACTGGAGCGTCTCACGTCCAGAACAACTAGACCGAGAACTCCTAAAGGAAGTCTGAAAGCGGGTCTAGCAATAAGTGGAGGAATTCCTTAATCCATATAACATGGATTTGAGGGGAGTCTTCCACGTAGGACCAATTCTTAACCAACGTGGATATTTTATGAAAGACCACCTTTTAGGGTGTACCATTGTTCCTTCAGAGACGAGACTGGAACAGGATTGAGGGGTTCTGACAGGTGCAGAAACAGGCAGGAGAGGTACAGAAAGAAGGAACAAAGGTTCAGAAAAAAGTAACAAAGGTGCAGAAAGAGGCAAGAGAGGTGCAGAAAGAGGCAAGAGAGGTGCAGAAACAGGCAGGAGAGGTGCAGAATTAGGGAACAGAGGTGCATAAAGAGGCAAGAGAGGTACAGAAAGACGGAAGAGGGGTGCAGAAAGAGGCAAGAGGGGTGCAGAAAGAAGCAACAGAGGTGCAGAAAGAAGCAAGAGAAGTGATGAAACAGACAAGAGAGTTTCAGAAAAACAAGAAAGGTGCAGAAAAAAGGAAGAGAAGTGCAGAAAGAGGCAAGTGAGATGCAGAAAGAAACAGGCAAGACAGGTGCAGAAAGAAGCAAGTGAGGTGCAGAAAGAGGCAAGTGAGGTGCAGAAAGAGGGAAGAGAGCTGCATAAAGAGGAAAGAGAGGTGCAGAAAGAGGCAAGTGAGGTGCAGAAAGACGCAAATGAGGTGCAGAAGGAGGCAAGAGGGGTGCAGAAATAGGGAAGAGAAGTGCAGAAAGAGGGAAGAGACATGCAGAAAGACAGAACAGGGGTACAGAAAGAGGCAAGAGGGGTGTATAAAGAAGCAACAGAGGTGCAGAAAGAGGCAAGAGAAGTACAGAAAGAACCAACAGAGGTGCATAAACAGGCAGGAGAGGTGCAGAAAGGGGAAACAGGCTTGCAGAAAGAGGCAAGAGAGGTACAGAAAGACAGAAGAGGGGTGCAGAAACAGTCAAGATGTGTGCAGAAAGAAGCAACAGAGGTGCAGAAAGATGCAAGAAAGGTGCAGAAGAAAGAACGAAAAGCGGTGCAGAAAGAAGCAAGAGTGGTTTGCACACCATTAGTACCAATTTAACACCCACATTTAGCAATAAGTAACAGGTGACCATTCAGGGTTTGCAAAGGGCCTTCCACCACCCTGTAACACTTGTCGCTGCATTTTTGGTAACGTTTGAGACGTTTGAGCTAGAAACAAGGTTTTTTTTGTTTAAATCTGCAGAATATGCAGCAGATGATGGATTATGTGGCAAATGAGGAAAATGTCTAATTATGCAAAAATAGGTGCAGCCGAACAGCGCATAATTCCAGTGGCCCTGCTCATACCTCCGACTAGGTCCAGAAGTGCTCCTCAGTGGTTCCTTCTTTTTTTTGTCTCATTGAGTTTATAGTTTAGCTTCTATAGAAACGAGGAAGACTAAACCTGAGGTTACCACTCCACAACACAGACTACCATACCACATAATTACTCTCCATAACACATAATCTCACTCTACATAATTCATATACACTAAATACCACATACTTTCTATCCACATAATTTCACTGCACAACATACCGCATAATTCCACTACACACAACGTACATCCACTCCAAAAAACATTAGTAAAAAACTTTTACATTTACAACGCAAATAGCCGTAACTTTCACAAATGCGAGACCTATTACATTCCAAATGCTTCTTTAACTAGTAGTCGCGTTTGCAGAGTGGTGGAGAAAGGGGGCTTGGCCTCCAACCAGCGCTCAGAAATTCCGCTGCGTAGGATCTACAGGAGGTACCAGGAAGGCTACTTGGCCCCCCAAAGTCCCTCAGCAGTAAAGTGGACTTCATCCCCCAACCAGTAGTGTGCCAGGAGGCATGTTTGTAGAGTGGTGGAGAAAGGGGGGGCGTGGCCTCCGAGGACTTCTTAGCCATCCCACTGTATGGGACTTACTGGAGGTTAGAGGAGGGGTAGTTGGCCCCCAAGGACATCCTTGGGGGCCAACTACCCCTTCTATTACCTCCAGTAAGTCCCATATAGCAGGATTGCTAAGTTCTCATAGCAGGTCACGCCCCCTTTGCCCACCACTCTGCATGCGGGCTCCCTGGCGTGCTCTTGGATTGGGATTAAAGTCCCCTTTGATGCTGGGGGTTCTTAGGGGCCAACTAGCCTACCTGACACTTCCAGTAAGCCCCAGATAGTGGGATTGCTGAAAGGTGGACACAGGCCACGCCCGCTTTCTCCACCACTCTGCGAATGCACCTCCTGGCGTGCTCTTGGTTGGGGGATGAAGTCCCCTTGTCTAATGAGGGTCCCTGGGGGCCAACTAGCCCTCCTCTTATCACTAGTAAGCCCCACACAGCTGGATTGCTGAGAGTGGTCTGAGGCCACGCCCCCTTTTTACACCACTATGCAAACACGCCTCCTGGCGCACTGCTGCTTGGGGGATGAAGTCCACTTTAGTCCTGAGGTCCTCAGGACACAAGAGGACCTCATCGCCCCACCAGCAGTGCGCCAAGAGACGCGTTTGCAGAGTGGTGTAAAGAGGGGCGTGGCCTCAGACCACCTAAGGACCCTTAAGATTCTAGGGGACTTAATCCCCCAACCCAGAACATGCCAGGAGGTGCATTTGCACAGTGGTGCAGGGAGGGGGCTGGGCCTCCGGCAAGATGCCGGCTTTTTTTAGTTTGGTTTTTGGAAGGGGGCTGTGTTGCCCCCTTCCCTTAATTATTTTAGGGCCCTGGGGACCCCATCCCCCAGGGCCTGAGCATTTTTTGTTTTTTGAAAAACAAAAACAGAAGGGGGCCGCGCGGCCCCCCCCTCCCATGGCAAATTTCGGCCCCGGGGTCCCCATCCCCCGGGACATGGCCACATATTTAATTTATTTTTTAACTTAATTTTGAGGGGGGCCGTGGGACATTATTGGCCCCAGGGACCCCAACCCCGGGGCATTGCCTTGTTTTAATTTTTTTTAATGCATTTTTTCACAGAAGGGGGGCCGCGTGTCCCCCCTTACATGGGCCACTTCTGGCCCCGGGGACCCCATCCCCAGGGCCTGACCTTACATTGGGAACCACGGGGGAGCCCCAATGCCCCCGCATTCCCAGCCGGCTCCCCACCTCCTGCGGGAGCCGGCATTGCTTTTGGACAAGGGGAGCTGCTGACATGCAATACTGCTTTGCTTCGTGGAAGCGAGAGCAGGTTTCCTGCTCTCACTTCCATGAAGCAAAGCAGAGTTTGCAATGACCGGTCGGGAGCAATTCTCCCGCCCTGCCATTGTAAACTGCAATGTCCCAGAGGTAGGCACCCCGGGACATTGCTGGAGCCGGCCCTGGGGGTGGCAATCCCCAGGGCCATTGAGGGCTCCACGAGGGGGGCCGTGTGGCCCCCCTCCAACAGATTTAAAGCCCCAGGGAGGTGGCATCCCCAGGGCTGCGGGGTCCCCGCTACATAAATCGGGATTTAATAAGCCCCCGGGTGGGCCCGGTCCTGCTTCATTTTTGAAAACAATTTCTCTGCAGGATTCGCGCACCCAGCGCGAATCCTGCCATTTTAAAAAAAATGCTTTTTGAGGCCCTGGGGGCCCCTGTGGGACCCCCTGACCAGGTCTAGGGGGACAGGGTGTTTCTACCCTGCCCCCTTTTCTATTTTTTAAAATCATTTTATTCCCTTTTTACTTGTCACTCGGTTTTACCGAGTCACAAGATGCCAACACTTCTTGGTTTGGAGTGTTGACAGCCAATCAAAATGAAGCTCATGATCGGGAGAGTTCGCGAATCCTCCTCGGTCACCAGATATGGATTTTTTTTATTTTTGAATTTCTCAGGAACTACTGAACCGATTTACACCATTTAAAAAAAAGAACGCTTTCTGAACCAAGACCTACCTTTTTGCCAAATTTGGTGTAATTCCGTTCCGCACTTCGGGCTGTAGCTTTGTCTAAAGTTTCCTATGGAAATTAACATGGAGAAAACACGTTTTGGGACCCCCCTTTTTTCTCGGCCTCCGCTCGACGAATGACCCCTAAACTTTTAAGACAGGAGCTGACCTGAGCGAAACATGAGTTTTGAAAATTTCACTAAGATTCATCAAACGGCACCAAAGATATTGGCAAAAGAACAAATGCTTTTGAATAAAAACGAGGGCCGAACTATAACTACCTACTGGTGACCACCAGTAGGATGGATATATATATATATATATATATATATATATATATATATATATATATCCACAATTTTCAAGTAAAACGCACTCTCAAAGTCTTGGATGCCAAGCAGGAAGCTCATTTATTGCTCCTGCTTGTGGATATTAATAGCCGGTTTTGGGTTTTCCGGCAGCACGCACCACCTAACAATGGGCTCGTTCCCGGAATGACTCTTCTTCGTGGATCTAAATATATATATATATATATATATATATATATATATATATATATATATATATATATATATATATATATATATATATATATATATATATATTATTACCTACTGGCGGTCGCCAGTAGGTAGTTATAGTTAGGACCTATTTTCCATAGGAAATTCACAACATTCTATTCCCAATAACTTTGGCGCCGGTCGACGAATCTTTGCGAAATTTTCAAAACTTGTGGGGCGCTCCAGTCCGCTCTTATCTTGAAAGCTTCGGGGTGATTCGGCAAGTGGGGGCCGAGAAAAAAGGGGGGTCCCAAAACGTGTTTTCTCCATGTTATTTTCCATAGGAAACTTTAGACAAAGCTACAGCCCGAACTGCTGAGCGGAATTACACCAAATTTTGCAAAAAGGTAGCCCTTGGTTCAGAAAGAGCCCTTTCTGTTAAATGGTGTAAATCCATTCTGTAGTTGCTGAGAAATTCAAAAATAAGAGTCAAAAATCTATTTCCCATAGGGAACTTTGTGCAAGGCTACAGCGGAAACTACTGAACGGATTTACCCCAAATTTGGCATAAAGGTACTGCTTGGCTCAGAAAGCGAACTTTTAAAAAATGGTGTAAATCCGTTCAGTAGTTTTTTAAATATTAAAGGAAAAAACTATATATATCTGGGCGGAGCCTAACCACTCATGTCATCGTGAGATCTGATTGGCTGACAGAAATTATGGTTAGTGCTGTAGAAAGAAAAATTAGGACATGTTTTAAGTGAGATTACAAATATCTTCCTGTTATATTTCAATAGGAGCAGCCTGCCAGTTGATTCCTTTGTGTTCTACTGCAGCTTCCCAGAGTGTGCTAAAGAACAACTAGAGCGCTAACAGTCTTACTTATGACAAAATTATGGCACACCTGAAGCCATCTTGATTGGAATAAACCGGTAACACTTAAAACATTTAATTTAAAAAGGGAAAAAATGAGGGGGTTCATTTTGCCATAGAAATTATGGTTAGTTCTGCAGAAAGAAAAATTAGGGCATGTTTTAAGTGAGATCTCAAATCCTCTTCTATTTCATTAGAAAATTCTGACATGCAGACTGAAACAATCACTTTCAATACCAGCAGTAGACTTCCAGTTAACTCCCTGGTGAGCAGTAGCTTTACTACAGTGATCTAATGAGCAACTAGAGAGCTAACATTCTGAATTTATGGCAAATGTGTGACACATCTGAATGCCTTCTTGATGGAATCAAAGTAAAAAACTGAAAGCATTTCCTACTGAGGAGACTGCAGTAAATGAGGAAATTAGGAAACTTCATAACAAATAAGTATCCCAAGATGGCCACCAGAGAAAAAAAGAGCCCAAATGTAGCACAAATATCACCCACATGTAGCCCACATATAGCCCAATGACAGAAGTGTGGAAAACACTTTTTATTTTTAGTTTTTTTGCAGTTTTATATAGTGCAGACTGGTCAGGTATTGGAGCGTTGCATCTTACTTGGACCCCTTATTGCGTATTTTGCACCGAAGTACATGAGATTGATCTTGCGAAACATTGAACTTTACTATTCTGTTAACCTGAAGTTGCTCTGAACCGGGCTTTGTAACAACCCGTTTTCACCTACTGGTTTTAATTAATTCTCACTGTATTGTATTAAGAAAGAGGATTTACTGTTTTTATGTACACTTTTATGATCTATGTTTCTAAATCAGATCGAATAAAGTTTAATGAATGTAATTGAAGTCTCCCCGGATGGCCACCAGAGAAAAATGAGCCCAAATGTAGCACAAATATCACCCAGATGTAGCCCACGTATAGCCCAATGACAGAAGTGTGGAAAACACTTTTTATCCTTTGTTTTTTTGCAGTTTTATATAGTGCAGGCTGGTCAGATATTGGAGTGCTTTACATTAGCGTTGGTTACATCATACAAGGACAAACTCATTTTGGTTGTAGGCATGGGGAGATTAAGTGATTTGACCAGAATCACAGAATGACGAGCTGAAGCAGAAACTCCAACTTGGTAACACCACATTTTCTCCCCTAAGCGTAACATTTAATCAAGTGGTCAACTGGATAAAAAAACATAGAGATAACAAATAATTCAAAAGTGCTTTGTCGCTATTTGAGAACTGCTAGGCTCAGAAAGCGACCTTTTTAAAAATGGTGTAAACCCGTTCGGTAGTTGCTGAGAAATTGTAAAAAAACAAATATCGATATCTAGAGGCGCGGTGGATCCGTGAACCCTCCTGACCACGAGCTTCATTTTAATTGGCTGCCAACACTCCAAACCAGGACGTGTTGGCAGCCATCTTGTGACTCGGTAGAACCGAGTCACAAGAAAACAGGGAAACTAAGGTGAAAAAGAAGAAAAGGGGGCAGGGTAGAAACACCCTGACCCCCTAGGCCTGCTCAGGGGGTCCCACAAGGACCCCCAGGGCCAAAAAAAGCATTTAAAAAAAAAAAGAAATGGCGAAATTCGCGCTGGGGTCGCGAATCCCGCCGAAATGTAAAAAAAAATGAAGCGCGGGATACCGCGCTTCATTTAATTGAGACCCCCGGGTGGGCCAGGTCCTGGGGGCATTGCCAACAATATATGCAGGGCCCGCAAGGGCCCCCGCAGCCCCGGGGACCGCCACCTCCCGGGGCTTGTTTTTAATGTTTGGGGGCCTCCAAAGCCCCCCAAGCCCCGGTGACCGCCACCGCCAGGGCTTTTATCAAATAGGGACCCTCAGGATTCAAGGGGAATTAATCCTCCAACTTACCCTGAGCACTACTGATGCAGTCCAGCCATCGCCCTGTCACTACCCATGCACTCCTCCAATCAACCAGTGAGCACCATGTACTTATCCAATCACTCCGCCAAAACACAAGTACTTATAAATTCACCATCGACTCTCCTTGCAGTACTCTAATCATCCAGTCAGTACCCATGTAGTCATCCAATGACCCAGGCACTAACTCATGGCAAATACAGAGGAGGTCATGCTAATCACAGGGGTACCCCAACGCATAGTGTTCCCTAGTGTATGTAGGTGTTTTCACTGTATTCTAAGTGTCTTTTACCACCAGAGACAGTCAGTTACCACCAGTACCCATCAGCAAACAGTTGGGGGCACAGGAGTACTTTCTACTCCTCTGTTGGTTCTTTCTGCACATCTCTTCCTTCTTCTTGCACTTTTCTTCGTCTTTCTGGACTTCTGTTGCCTCTTTCTGCATTTGTCTTCCTTCTTTCTGCGCTTTTCTTCTTCTTTCTTCACATGTCCTACCTCTGTAGGCATAGTTAGAAACTAGCATTTAAAAAACCTTTGAAATTCACTGAAAAAAACCATAGGTTTCTGACATGTTATAGTTAGGAATTAGCATTTAAAAAACCTTTGAAATTCACTGAAAAAACCATAGGTTTCAGGCACGTTATAGTTAGAAATTAGCATTTAAAAACCTTAGAAATTCACTGAAAAAAACCAGTGAAATTTCGCCGTTATAGTTAGTTCAGTTAACTATAACTCGCGTCCCCGCAATGCACTGCTGATGACGTCACATATTACATCATTCATGACATGGTCAGTGACATCACTGATGACATCACTGATGACATCTCAAATGACATCACTGATGACATCACTGATGATATCATCCAGTGACTGTGTGCTTCTATAAAGTTTAAATATGTTTTATATATATGCCAAGGTGTATTGAAGAATGTGTGGGTGTAGAAGTGTCTGGATGGAAGATTTAGTAGGTGCGTGACTGACTGTATGAGTGAGTGATTAAATGTGTCTTACTAAATGCATGGGTTAGTGACTAAACTGTGTGAATGTCTGTATTAGTCTGTCTGTTGTTGTGTAAGCTGCTGCATGAGTTGGTGAATAGATACATGAGTGTCTATATGGGTTATTGATTGGTTGCCTGAGTATTTGTATGGGTGCCTGAGTGTATGTGTGCATGGGTGGGAGGTGTGTGACTCTGTGCATAGATGTGTGAGTCGTTGATTCGCTGGGTGTATGGGTTCAAGAGTGCATGAACCCTGGCACATTGTAAATTGGGGGATTAAGTCCCCTTCAATCTTGAGGGTCCCTGGGGGCCAAGTAGCCCACCAGGTACCTCCAGTAAGCGTCACAGAGCTGTGTTGCAGAAAGGTGTTCCGAGGCCACCTCCCTTTTTACACCACGTTGCAAATACTGCTTCTGGTGCACTGCTGCTCGGAGGATGAAGTGAGTCCACTTGTGTCCTGAGGTCCTCAGGACACAAGAGGACCTCATCACCCCACCAGCAGTGCACCAGAAGCCGCGTTTGCAGAGTGGTGTAAAAAGGGGCTTGGCCTTGGACCAGCTCTCTGTAAAGCAGCTCTGTGGCGCTTACTGGAGTTGAAAACAAAAATGAGTAGGCCGTTCCTAGCACATATTGCAGGATGATAAATGATCACAGGGTTGGAACAAAAGGTGAATGAAATAAGGAGAGCAGGAGAAAATTTCCTCCTTTCGGAAAAAGACCCTCACACACCCAGCGTGCTAGGTGTCATGCTTCATCATCGGGTCTGCTCCTTATCGGGTCGGCACTGCAATACCCGATCGGCACCCGTGATGGGGCCTTCCTGGCGGAGATCTTTATTCCTATGCCGTTGGGTGTTGAATGTGTAAGGATCCTAAAAAGGATATGGTGTAGGTGATAGTAGTGTGTAAGGACGTGAAAGTAAAACAGGAAATAGTGAACCACTCAAAACAATTTTAATGAGTCGTGGTCACTATCCTGATTAAAAACTGAAAAGGCGCATACTCTCATTCTCAAAATTGTGCGGAGATATGCTAAAAATAGGTCAACATGTTTCTTGCCTGTTATCTATTCAATGGCAATTCGTCAGGACCAAAGGTAGATCTACCTACACTTTTTGGTGGTGATCGAGAAACTCAATAAAGTGCATAAATGATCACCAATACAGCACCCTAAAAAGTGGTACCTGTAGATCTATATCAAGCCTGCAATGGGAACAAAAAACAAAAAAACAATATGACGACGTTATCAATTCATATTAAAGTTATACTTAAAGTGCACCATTAAACATCCATGGTGCCTCACACGCATGCAGAAAACAGGTGAGCTATAACATGCATCAACTGTGATCTGGGTGTAGTGAAAATTAAAAAGCAGTAGCAACTACGAAGAACACAAAGGATCTTATACATAGACGGTTGATTTGCACTCACCCAGGTCGGGTGAGAGATTGATGGCATCGTGTACCGGTTAGAGCAGACACTCAACTGTAGTGTCCTAATAAAACAAAGAAAAGACAGAAGAAGGAAAGAAGAGAGAGAAGAAAAAAAGAGAAAAAGTGGAGAAAAAGAGAGGAGGGGGAAAGAATCAAGAATACAAAATTGAAACACTGGGACCCAGGACTGATATTCAGTGGGCAGTGCCAAAACCGAGAATACAAATCCAGAGTCAACCACCTGTATCTCTAACAATGGAGAAGTACAGATGTCAATGGGACACTCCAAGTGTGAACACTGAATTGGTAACCAGGTGAATATCAAGAGACTGCTCGCACCGGTACCGGCAAGTAGTCCCCCTAGTAACAACCAGGTACAGTATCTGGAGTAATACTGGCCGACATCAGGTGTGGTTATCCCTGTATCCCCATGAACTGCCCAATGCAGTAGACAACACAAAGACGGGACACGTGCATTGACACAACATCCAAAAGGTGTACAATATAGAGTAGATGCCAGTGACCTGCAGGTATCAGTGCCAAACCTACAATACAGGACCAAGCTCTCCAGGCCGTAAACACCAAAGGCACCGTTATCAACATCCGCGGCAATCTCGGAATGAATCAGGACCGCCTAGTAACCTCCCAAGTATAGAGAGACGTCAGCGGGTTGCGTGCGCGCCCAAATACTTACAGTTACGTAGAACTGGACCTTCAGTAATCCTACCCTTCGCTCCACCGGACCGGATTGCTTGAAGTGGCATGGCTCTTCTAATTATATCCGGCCGGGCGCGTAAGGGAGGCGGTACTTCCGGGAATCACGCACACGATTGTCCTGAGGGCTAGAACGCTGACCCTGCCTGGCGGGCGCCATATTGGACAGATCCAGGGTAATACTGGAAGCCCATCAGAAATCGTCACCTCTAGGAACCGGGTTACTTAGGATATGTAAAAGAAACCAAAGTCTAGAAAATAAAAATTAATAGTTGATAGGGCCTTGATATGTAACCAATGTAGTAACAAGGCTCCTAGACAAGAGGGATATCAGGGTGGATAATGATTAAATATTGATACTATTCAAGGCAATATGAGATGACATACAGAAAAATTAGAGATGGAGCGCAAAATACAAAGGTGAAGATGTATTTGGATTCATTAGAATTTTGTGAGGAGGCTCCAAGGAACATCTTCATTCAGCCCATCCTTATCAGTCGATAATCGCAGCACCCAGCGTTGTTCAAGGCGAAACAGCGATTTCTTAGGCATACCCGGATGTGTTTCAAGAATGCACCAGTGAAAAGAATCGGGAGCATGCTGTTCCTGATGGAAGTGGGTAGTCATTTTAGTATTGGTTTTATGACATCTGAAATTACTTCTATGTTCCATCATACGGACTTTGACCTGTCTTGTAGTCATTCCTATATATAGGAGTCCGCAGGGGCAACTCAATAAATAGATACAATTAGATGAGTTGCAATTGGTATGGGACTTCATTATCCACGATACCCCATTAGGGAACGTCAGCTCTTTACTGATAGATGTCTGGGGGCATATAGAACAAGAGCCACAAGGGTAATGTCCCTTAATAGGTGGAAGATCCCATAATGTTCTCTGTGAACTGTTATGTTGTTTTCTGGGTCTCGTATGAATTAGCAAATCCTTGAGGTTGCTAGTTCGTTTGAAAGCAAATCTAGGTGTTGGTAAATTCAGTGTCCCTGTATTGAGGATTTCCCAATGTTTCCGAATAATTTTTCTAATTCGGTCAGATTCAGGAGAAAAAGTGGTAACGCATGTGATTGTGTGAACTGACTCTCTAGTCACATTTTCCAACAAACTCTCTCGATTGTTATGTCTTGCTCGTTTTTGTGCGAGAGCAACAACTTGTTTAGGATATTCACGTTTGACAAGATCCCTCATCAAGGTGGCTGACTCTCTCTGATAGTCTGATATAGTGCTGCAATTCCTTCTGATACGAAGGAATTGCCCAAAGGGTAAATTCTGTCTTAAAGCCCTTGGATGATGGCTGCTAAATAACAAAAGACTATTCTTGTCAGTAGGTTTTCGATACAAAGTAGTAGTAATCCTATCTCCTTCTAGTTTAACCAATAAATCAAGGAATGGGATCTCTGTCTCCGAAATGGTGTTGGTAAACTTCAGGAATGGATTCAATGTATTAATCCATGTACAAAACTCATCACATTTATTGCGTTCTCCTTTCCATAGGATCAAGATATCATCAATAAATCTCTTCCATAGCAGCACGTTCGCCCGGTATGGATTATTGAGGTCATTGATGTGTCTATCCTCAAAAGCTGACATGTACATACAAGCTAGACTCGTCGCGAACGTACTGCCCATGGAAGTGCCCTGTGTTTGATGGTAGAGTTGTGTCTCATACTCAAAGAAGTTATCAGTTAACGCCATGGTTGCGCATTCAATTATGAAAGACACCGGGGTTGGTGAGTCCCATTTGATGTTGCTCAGAGCATCCTCAATCACTCCAAGGGTTGCTCTCTGTGGAATGTTTGTGTAGAGGGCCTCAACATCCAAAGTAACCAGCAGATCCACTCCCACTTATGTCAGGCCCCGCCCCCTCCCTGCCCACTGTGCAAACGCGCCCCCTGGCACATTGTAAATTGGGGGATTAAGTCCCCTTGAGTCCTGAGGGTCCCTGGGGGCCAACTAGCCCACCAGGTACCTCCAGTAAAGCGCCACAGAGCTGCGTTGCAGAGTGGTGTAAAGGGGGCGTGGCCTTGGACCACCTCTCTGCAACACAGCTCCCTGGCGCATATTGGAGGTACCTGGTAGACTAGTTGGCCCCCAGGGACCCTCAGTATTCAAGGGGAATTAATTCCCCAACTTACAAAGCGCCAGGGGGCGCATTTGCAGAGTGCTGCAGGGAGGGGGCAGGGCCTGCGGCACGATGCTGGCTTTTTTTTTTTTCAGAAGGGGGGCTGTGTGGCCCCCCTTTTCCCATTTTTGGGGCCCTGGGTACCCCATCCCACAGGGCCTGACCCCTATTTTTTTTTAAATAAAAAAATAAACAGGAAGGGGGCCGCGTGGCCCCCTCTCCTGAGGCCAATTTCGGCCCCGGGGACCCCATCCCCCGGCTCATGGCCACATATTTATTTATTTTTTAAAGTATTTTTTAAGCAGGGGGGCTGCGTGCCCCCCCTCCTGAGGCCTCTATTAGCCACGGGGACCCCATCCCCCGGGGCTGTGCCTCTTTTTTTTTACATTTTGATCTTATTTTATTGAGGGAGGGGAGCCACGTGGCCCCCCTCCCGGACCACTTCTGGCCCCGGGGACCCCATCCCCCGGGGCCAGCCCTTTGCGTTGGGGACCGTGGGGGGAGCCAATGCCTCCTGCGGGAGCCAGCATTGCTTTTGAGCAAGGGGAGCTGCTGACATGCAGCTCCCCTTGCTCAATAGCAATTCTGCTTTGCTTCATTGAAGCAGGAGCAGGTTTCCCTGCTCTCGCTTCAACAAAGCAAAGCAGAGTTTGCTATGACAGGGCGGGAGCCATGCTCCCGCCCTGCCATAGCAAACAGCAGTGTCCCGGGGGTGGCACCCCGGGACACTGTAGGAGCCGGCCCTGGGGGGGTGGCGGTCCCCAGGGCCTTCGAGGGCTCCACGAGGGGGGCCGCGCTGCCCCCCTCCTATGTGATTAAAGCCCCGGGGAGGTGGTGGTCCCTGGGGCCAGGGGGTCCACTACGGACCCCTGCATTTTTAATTAGTATGTGCCCCGGGGAGGTGGTGGTCCCCGGGGCATGGGGGGGAGCTTTCCCCCCACACATCATTTTAATTTTGGTACAGAGCCCCGGGGAAGTGGCGGTCCCCAGGGCTGCGGTGGGCCGCGTGCCCCAAAATACAATGAAATAAGCCCCGTGACCTGTCCCACCCGGGGGCTTTTTTAAAAAAGGAAGCGCGGGAGTCCACGCTTCATTTTTTTGTTATTTTCATGGCAGGATTTGAGACCCCAATGTGAATTCTGCCGTTTAAAAAAAAAAGAATGCTTTTTTTGGCCCTGGGGGTCCTTGTGGGACCCCCTGAGCAGACCTAGGGGTCAGGGTGTTTCTACCCTGCCCCCTTTTCTTCTTTTTCAACCTTTTTTCCACACTTTTCTTGTGACTCGGTTACTGAGTCACAAGATGGCTGCCAACACTTCCTGGTTTGGTGTGTTGACAGCCAATCAGAGTGAAGCTCGTGCCCGGGAGGGTTCGCGACTCCTACTCGGTGTTCAGATATCGATATTTTTCTTTTTCTAATTTCTCAGGAACTACTAAACGGATTTACACCATTTGAAAAAAGGTCTCTTTCTGAACCAAGGGCTACCTTTTTGCCAAATTTGGTGTAATTCCGTTCAGCAGTTCGGGCTGTAACTGTTTCAAAATTCCTGTCGAAATTAACATGGGGAAAACGTGTTTTGGGACCCCCTTTTTTCTCGGCCCCCGCTTGACAAGTCCCCCCGAAACTTTCAAGACAGGAGCTGACCGGAGTGCCCCACTAGTTTTGAAAATTTTGCGAAGATTCGTCAAACGGCGCCAAGGATATTGGCAAAAGAAAAAACGCTGTTTGAATAGAAACGAGGTCCTAACTATAACTACCTACTGGCGACCGCCAGTAGGTAATATATATATATATACATTTATATTCACAGAAAAAACCATAGGTTTTAGGGAAAGTTATAGTTAGTTGGACATTTCACTCGTACAAAACCAGAGAAATTCCCCCGTTATAGTTAGTTCAGCTAACTATAACTCGCGCCCCCGCAATGCACTGCTGATGACTTCACATATGACATCACTCATGACATGGTCAGTGACATCACTGATGACATCACTGATGACATCTCAAATGACATCTCAAAGGCCCTCCATTGATCCTTGGATGATACTCTGCCGGCTTCATTAAAGGTACCCTGCAGCTTCGGAAAGAGGAATCTTCCTCTCCCCTAGTCCCGTTGGTTGCGGGCAGTGCGATCCCTCTGCGGCCTGGAACCGCCGCATAATATGTAACCAAAAACGCCCAGAAGCTTGAGGCCGCACACAGCTGCAGGTGAGTTACAAACTCCATTTGAACCAAGCAGGCAGCTTAACATATGTGTATATTTATGTATATATATATGTATATATATATATATATATTTATATATATATATATATAGGTGTATATATATATGTATATATATATATATGTGTATATATATGTGTATATATGTATATGTATATATATATATGTATATGTATATGTATATATATATATATATATATATATATATGTATATGTATGTATATATATGTGTATGTATATATATATATATATATATGTATATATATGTGTAGGTATATATATATATATGTATGTATGTATGTATATATATATATGTATGCATGTATGTATATATATATATATATGTACTAATCAAGGGTTCTTTATTCTTTCACCACACTACCACCTACGTGTTTCACCACGAGGGCTTGTTTACGGTTGGGGAAGTCTGTTCACCATTTCAATTTATACTGCTCTCCACATAAGCCCATTATGGGGCATTGTGGGATACGTAGTTTATACATTATATCGACAATTATTTACAAATATTTACTGTTTTTCATTCCATTATTCAGCTCATTATTACTTAGTTTTGCCCTCTCAACATATATACATGATGTTATCGCACAGATATAGTTCATTTGTTTGAAAGAATTTAACTCTCTCTGCTTCTAGTGTATAGAGTCTAAGTGACTTTACTTTAACATATAGTCTGTTAACCATAGACATGTATGAGTATACAATATATAATTATATTTTCTGATTAGTACCCCATTGAATAGTTCATGGAAAGTATCTATTTGCAGTATAGAGAGTGTTGATATATATATATATATATATATATATATATATATATATATATATATCATTAATAAAAGCAGATGTACTTACCCAGTTGCTGTGTTTGTTCTAGTGAGGCTCGTGATCAAGAAAGAGATTTCGAAACGCGTTGAGCCATTGAAATGTGGTTGACGGCTGAATACTGAGCGGGCTGTTGACCTCGCTGAAAGAGGCTTTAAATTTCCATGTGGACGTTCTCAATGTGGGCAACCTTTTTTGTTGGATTATTAGCAGCTGAGTCCGAGCCGTGAGAACGAGCCGCCGCTTCGCAGCGGACCAACGGCATTTGGAACCCCAAGGGCCGGTGTTTGGATGGATTTTACTCAAATGTGAGAGTTCTATGATGATACAGCCTCCTCAGTCTTTTTAACTGTCACCAACCCACGGAGGGATTTTAATTACGCAATAATGAACTGACTAGCAACTATGAAACCCACTGGGGTAGAATAAAGAAACTGCTAATACCAGAATGCTGCTGGTGTAACATACGCCGATGGAGGCGGGGGAACGGGCCCACATGGGCGTGACTCTTCATTAATAAAAGCAGATGTACTTACCCAGTTGCTGTGTTTGTTCTAGTGAGGCTCGTGATCAAGAAAGAGATTTCGAAACGCGTTGAGCCATTGAAATGTGGTTGACGGCTGAATACTGAGCGGGCTGTTGACCTCGCTGAAAGAGGCTTTAAATTTCCATGTGGACGTTCTCAATGTGGGCAACCTTTTTTGTTGGCCCCCCTCCCAGCCCACTCCTGGCCCCAGGGACCCCATCCCCCGGGGCCAGCCCTTTCCGTTGGGGACTGTGGGGGGCGCCCCAATGCCTCCACGGTCCCGCCGGCTCCCCGCCTCCTGCGGGAGCTGGCATTGCTTTTGAGCAAGGGAACTGCTAACATGCAGCTCCCTTGCTCAAAGCTATCTGCTTTGCTTCCATTGAAGCGAGGCAGGTATTCCTGCTCTCGCTTAATGAAGCAAAGCAGAGTTTGCTATGACAGGGCGGGAGCCGCACGGCTCCCGCCCTGCCATAGCAAACAGCAATGTCCCGGGGGTGGGTACCCTGGGACATTGCAGGAGGTGGCCCTGGGGGGTGGCTGTCCCCAGGGCCATCAAGGGCTCCTGGAGGGGGGGCCGCGTGGCCCCCTTCCCAAGTCTTTATAGCCCCGGGAGGTGGTGGTACCTGGGGCCCGGGGGTCCGCAGCACCCCCGCATACAATTAAATAAGCCCCGGGTTGGTGGCGGTCCCCAGAGTGGTGGGGAAAGGGGGCATGGCCTGTGTCCACCTCTCAGCAATCCAACTCTGTGGGGCTTACTGGAGGTAAGAGGTAGGCTAGTTGGCCCCTAAGGACCCCCAGCAGCAAAGGGGACTTCAATCCACATCCAAGAGCGCACCAGGGAGTGCATTTGCAGAGTGGTCGGCAAAGGGGGCATGGGCTGCTATGAGAAGTTAGCAATCCTGCTGTGTGGGTCTTACTGGAGGTAATAGGAGGGGTAGTTGGCCCCCAAGGATGTCCTTGGGGGCCAACTACCCCTCCTGTTACCTCCAGTAAGTCCCACACAGTGGGATTGCTAAGAGGTCTTCGGAGGCCACCCCCCCCTTTCTCCACCACTCTGCAAACGCACCTCCTGGCACAGTACTGGTTAGGGATGAAGTCCACTTTACTCCTGAGGGACTTTGGGGGCCAAGAAGCCCTGCTGGTACCTCCTGTAAGTCCTATGCAGTGGAACTCCTGAGCTTTGGTCGGAGGCCCAGCACCCTTTCTACACCAGTCTGCAAACCCGGCTACTAGTTAAAGAAGCATTTGCAATGTAAAAGGTTTCGCTTTTTGCGAGAGTTAGAGCTATTTGCGTTGTAAATGTAAAAGTGTTTTACTAATGTTTTTGGAGTGGAGTGGATGTACGTTGTGTGTAGTGGAATTATGTGGTATGTTGTGCAGTGAAATTATGTGGATAGAAAGTATGTGGTATTTAGTGTATAGGAATTATGTAGAGTGGGATTATGTGTTATAGAGAGTAATTATGTGGTATGGTAGTTTGTGTTGTGGAGTGGTAACCTCGGGTTTAGTCTTCCTCGTTTCCATAGAAGCTCAACTATGAACTCAGTGAGACAAAAAAAGAAGGAATCACTGATAAGCACTTGTGGACCTGTTTGGCTGCACTGACTTTCGCACAATTATACATTTTCCGCATTAGCCACATAATCCATTATCTGCTCCCTAATCTGCAGATTTGAACAAAAAAAGCCTTGTTTCCATCTCAAACAATACCAAAAATGCAGCGACAAGTGTTACAGCGTGGTGGAAGGCCCTTTGCAAACCTAGAATGGTCACCTGTTAGTTATTGCTAAATGTGGGTGTTAAATTGGTACTAATGGTATGCAAGCCACTCTTGCTTCTTTCTGCGCCTCTCTTCTCTCTTGCCTCTTGCCTCTTTCTGCATTTCTGTTGCTTCTTTCTGCACATTTCTTTATTTTTCTGCACTTCTCTTGCCTCTCTTTCTGCACATCTGATCTACTTTCTGCACCTCTTTCTGCACCTCTGTTGACTCTTTCTGCACCTCACTTGCTTCTTTCTGTACCCCTCTTGCCTCTTTCTGCACCCCTCTTACCTCTTTCTGCACCCCTTTTGCCTCTTTCTGCACCTCTCTTGCTTCTTTCTGCACCCCTCTTGCCTCTTTTGCCACCCCTCTTCCCCTTTTCTGCATGTCTGCTGCTTCTTTCTGCACTTCTCTTGCCTCTTTCTCTACCCCTCTTCCCTCTTTCTGCACTTCTGTTGCTTCTTTCTGCACATCACTTGCCTCATTCTGCACCTCTCTTGCCTCTTTCTGCAGTTCTCTTGCCTCCTTCTGCACCTCACTTGCCTGTTTCTGCAACTCTCTTGACTCTTTCTGCAGTTCTCTTGCCTCCTTCTGCACCTCTGTTGCCTCTTTCAACACTTCTCTTGCCTCTTTATGCACCTCTCTTGCCTCTTTCTGCACCTCTCTTGCCTCTTTCTGCACCTCTCTTGCCTGTTTCTGCACCCATCTTCCCTCTTTGTGCAACTCTCTTGCCTCTTACTACACCTCTCTTCCCTCTTTCTGCACCACTCTTGTCTCTTTCTGTACCTCTGTTGCTTCTTTCTGCAGTTCTATTGCCTCTTTCTGCACCCTTCGTGTCTCATTCAGCACCTCTGTTGCTTCTTTCTGCACTTCTCTTGCTTCTTTCTGCACCTCTGTTGCCTCTTTCTGTACCCCTATTGCCTCTTTGTGCACCTCCCCTAACCCTTTCTGCACCCCTCTTGCCTCTTTTTGCACCTCTGTTGGTTCTTTCTGCACTGCTCTTGCTTCTTTCTGCACCTCTGTTCCAAATTTCTACATCCCTCTTGTCTTTTTCTGCACCCCTCTTCCCTCTTTCTGCACCTCTCTTGCCTCAATCTGCCCACCTGTTCCCTCTTTCTGCACCCCTTTTGCCTGTTTCTGCAACTCTCTTGCCTCTTTCTGCAGTTCTCTTGCCTCCTTCTGCACCTCACTTGCCTCTTTTTGCACCTCTGTTGGTTCTTTTGCACTACTCTTGCTTCTTTCTGCATCTCTTGCCTCTTTCTGCACCCCTCTTGCCTCTTTCTGTACCCCTCTTACCTCTTACCTGTTTCTGTACCTCTCTTGACTCTGTCTGCACTCCTGTTCTCTCTTTCTGTACCTCTTTTGCCTGTTTCTGCACCCCTCTTCTGTCTTTCTGTACCTCTCTTGACCCTTTCTGCATGCCTGTTCCCTCTTTCTGCACCTCTCCTGCCTGTGTCTGCACCTCTCCTGCCTGTGTCTGCACCTCTCTTGCCTCTTTCTGCACTTCTCTTGCCTCTTTCTGCACCTGTGTTGCCTCTTTCTTCACCCCTGTTCCCTCTTTCTGCACCTCTGTTGGTTCTTTCTGCACTTCTCCTGCCTTTTTCTGCACCCCTCCTGCCTCTTTCTGCACCTCTGGTGGTTCTTTCTGCAATTTTCTTGCTTCTTTCTACACCTCTCTTGCTTTTTTCTGCACCCCTCTTGCCTCTTTCTGCACCCCTCTTCCCTCTTTCTGCACCTCTCTTGCCTGTTTCTGCACCTCTGTTCCTTCTTTCTGTACCTCTCTTTCATCTTTCTGCACCCCTGTTCCCTCTTTCTGCAGTTCTCTTGCCTCCTTCTGCACCTCTGGTGCTTCTTTCTGCACTTCTCTTGCCTCTCTCTGCACCCCTGTTGCTTCATTCTGCACTTCCCATGCTTCTTTCTGCACATGTCTTGCTTCTTTCTGCACCCCTTTTGTCTCTTTTGCACTCATCTTCCCTATTTCTGCACCTTTATTGCCTCTTTCTGCATCTCACGTGACTCTGTCTGCACTTCTCTTGCTTCTTTCTACACCTCTGTTGCTTCTTTCAGCAATTTTCTTGCCTCTTTCTGCACCTCTGTTGCTTCTTTCTGCAGCCCTCGTGCCTCTTCCTGCACCCTTCTTCCCTTCTTTCTGCATGTCTCTTGCTTGTTTTTGCACGTCTCTTGCTTCTTTTTTCACCCCTCTTGCCTCCTCTGTATCTCTGTTGTTTCTTACTGCATTCCTCTTGCTTCTTTCTGCACCTCTCTTGCAAATTTCTGCATCCCTCGTGCCTCTTTCTGCACCTCTCTTGCCTCTTTCTGCACCTCTGTTGGTTCTTTCTGCACTGCTCTTGCTTCTATCTGCTACTCTCTTGCACATTTCTGCACCCCTCTTGACTCTTTCTGCACTTCTGTTGGTTCTTTTTTACCTCTCGTGCCTCTGTGTGCACCTCTCTTGCCTCTTTGTGCACCTCTTTTGCCTGTTTCTGCAACTCTCTCGCCTCTTTCTGCACTTTTCTTGCCTCTTTCTGTAACTCTGTTGCTTCCTTCTGTACTTCTCTTGCCTCTTTCTGCACCCCTCTTGCCTCTTTCTGCACCTCTGTTGCTTCTTTCAGCACTTCTCTTGTTTCTTCCTAAACCTCTCTTGCTTCTTTCTGCACCCCATCGAGCCTCTTTCTGCACCCTTCTTCCCTTTTCCTGCACGTCTCTTGGTTCTTTCTGCACTGCTCTTGCCTCTTTCTGCACCCATCTTGCCTCTTTCTGCACCTCTGTTGCTTCTTTCAGCACTTCTCTTGTTTCTTCCTACACCTCTCTTGCTTCTTTCTGCACCCCATCGAGCCTCTTTCTGCACCCTTCTTCCCTTTTCCTGCACATCTCTTGGTTCTTTCTGCACTGCTCTTGCCTCTTTCTGCACCCCTCTTTCTGCACCCCTCCTGCCTCTTTCTGTACCTCTGTTGCTTCTTTCTGCACTTCTCTTGCTTCTTTCTACACCTCTCTTGCTTCTTTATGCACCTTTCGTGCCTCTTTCTGCACACTTCTTGCCTTTTGCTGCATGTTTCTTGGTTCTTTCTGCAATGCTCTTGCCTCTTTTTGCACCCCTCTTGCCTTGCCTGCTTCTGCACCCCTCTTGCCTCTTTCTGCACCTCTTTTGCTTCTTTCTGCACTGCTCTTGCCTCTTTCTGCACCCCTCTTGCCTCTTTCTGCACCTCTGTTGCTTCTTTCAGCACTTCTCTGGTTTCTTCCTACACCTCTCTTGCTTCTTTCTGCACCCCATCTGGCCTCTTTCTGCACCCTTCTTCCCTTTTCCTGTACGTCTCTTGGTTCTTTCTGCACCGCTCTTGCCTCTTTCTGCACCCTCTTGCCTCTTTCTGCACCTCTGTTGCTTCTTTCTGCACTTCTCTTGCTTCTTTCTGCACCCTTTTTCCCTTTTCCTGCATGTCATTTGGTTCTTACTGCACGGCTCTTGCCTCTTTCTGCACCCTTCTTGCCTCTTTCTGCACCTCTTTTGCTTCTTTCTGCACTTCTCTTGCCTCTTTGTGTACCCCTCTTGCCTCTTTCTGCATCCTCTGTTGGTTCTTTCTGCACTGCTCTTGCTTATTTCTGCACCTCTGTTGTTTCTTTCTGCACTGCTCTTGCTTCTTTCTGCACTGCTCTTGCTTCTTTCTACACCTCTCCTACTTCTTTCTGTACCCCACTTGCCTCTTTCTGCACCCTTTTTCCCTCTTTGTGCACCCCGTTCCATCTTTCTGCACCTCTCTTGCCTCTTTCTGCACCCCTCTAGCCTCTTTCCACATCTCTTTTGCTTGTTTCTGCTCTTCTTTTGCCTCTTTCTGTACCCCTCTTGCCTCCTTCTGCACCTCTGTTGTTTCTTACTGCACTGCTCTTGTTTCTTTCTGCACTTCTCTAGCAAATTTCTGCACCACTCTTGCCTCTTTCGGCACCCCTCTTCTCTCTTTCTGTACCCCTGTTCCCTCTTTCTGCACCTCTTCTGCCTGTTTCTGCACCTCTGCTGCCTCTTTCTGCACTTCTCTTGCCTCTTTCTGCACCCCTCTTACCTCTTTCTGCACCTCTGTTGCTTCTATCTGTACTTCTCTAGCTTCTTTCTGCACCTCTCTTGCTTCTTTCTGCACCTCTCTTGCCTCTTTATGCACCTTTCTTCCCTCTTTCTGCACCTCTCTTGCCACTTTTTGCACCTCTCTTGCTTCTTTTCAACACACAGGGCTACTTTTAAACTGACCTCAGGCTCAGCAGTGCACACATGCAAGTGAAGAAAAGGGCTGCTGGCCTCTAAACTGCCATGCCCTATTATATGCTAGGGTCTTAAAGGAAGCTTTAATCCCCCTGCCCTATTATGTACTAGGGCCTTACAGGGGAGGTCATGCCAATCACAGGGGTACCCCAACCCATAGTGTACCCTAGTGTATGTAGGTGTTTTCACTGTATTCTAAGCGTCTTTCAGCATAGCACTGGCTCCAGGCCTTGTTAGGCAGAGCCCAGGGTCAGTCAGAGTCAGTTACCACCAGTACCAGTCAGCAAAAAGTTGGGGGCTGCCCAGGCACAGGTTGACTTTGCAACAAGGCCTCTTCTGCACCCCTCCAGCCTCTTTCTGCACCTCTGTTGTTTCTTTCTGCACTTCTCTTGCTTCTTTCTACACCTCTCTTGCTTCTTTATGCACCCCTCGTGCCTCTTTCTGCACCCTTCTTGGCTTTTGCTGCACGTTTCTTGGTTCTTTCTGCACTGCTCTTGCCTCTTTCTGCACCCCTCTTGCCTCTTTCTGTACCTCTTTTACTTCTTTCTGCACTGCCCTTGCCTCTTTCTGCACCCCTCTTGCCTCTTTCTGCACCTCTGTTGCTTCTTTCAGCACTTTGCTGGTTTCTTCCTACACCTCTCTTGCTTCTTTCTGCACCCCATCAGGCCTCTTTCTGCCCCCTTCTTGTCTTTTCCTGTACGTCTCTTGGTTCTTTCTGCACTGCTCTTGCCTCTTTCTGCACCCTTCTTGCCTCTTTCTGCACCCCTCTTGCCTCTTTCTGCACCTCTGTTGCTTCTTTCTGCACTTCTCTTGCTTCTTTCTGCACCTCTCTTACTTTTTTCTGCATCCCCTCGTGCCTCTTTCTGCACCCTTTTCCCCTTTTCCTGCACGTCTTTTGGTTCTTACTGCACTTCTCTTGCCTCTTTGTGTACCCCTCTTGCCTCTTTCTGCATCCTCTGTTGGTTTTTCTGCACTGCTCTTGCTTATTTATGCACCTCTGTTGTTTCTTTCTGCACTGCTCTTGCTTCTTTCTACACCTCTCTTACTTCTTTCTGCACCCCACTTGCCTCTTTCTGCACCCTTTTTCCCTCTTTGTGCACCCTGTTCCATCTTTCTGCACCTCTCTTGCCTCTTTCTGCACCCCTCTAGCCTCTTTCCACATCTCTTTTGCTTGTTTCTGCTCTTCTTTTGCCTCTTTCTGTACCCCTCTTGCCTCCTTCTGCACCTCTGTTGTTTCTTACTGCACTGCTCTTGTTTCTTTCTGCACTTCTCTAGCAAATTTCTGCACCACTCTTGCCTCTTTTGGCACCCCTCTTCTCTCTTTCTGTACCCCTGTTCCCTCTTTCTGCACCTCTTCTGCCTGTTTCTGCACCTCTGCTGCCTCTTTCTGCACTTCTCTTGCCTCTTTCTGCACCCCTCTTCCCTCTTTCTGCACCTCTGTTGCTTCTATCTGTACTTCTCTAGCTTCTTTCTGCACCTCTCTTGCTTCTTTCTGCACCTCTCTTGCCTCTTTATGCACCTTTCTTCCCTCTTTCTGCACCTCTCTTGCCGCTTTTTGCACCTCTCTTGCTTCTTTTAAACACACAGGGCTACTTTTAAACTGACCTCAGGCTCAGCAGTGCACACATGCAAGTGCAGAAAAGGGCTGCTGGCCTCTAAACTGCCATGTCCTTTTATATGCTAGGGTCTTTGAGGTAGTTTTAATCCCCCTGCCCTATTATGTACTAGGGCCTTACAGGGGAGGTCATGCCAATCACAGGGGTACCCCAACCCATAGTGTACCCTATTGTATGTAGGTGTTTTCACTGTATTCTAAGCGTCTTTCAGTATAGCACTGGCTCCAGGCCTTGTTAGGCAGAGCCCAGGGTCAGTCAGAGTCAGTTACCACCAGTACCAGTCAGCAAAAAGTTGGGGGCTGCCCAGGCACAGGTTGACGTTGCAACAAGGCCTCTTTCTGCACCTCTGTTGGTTCTTTCTGCATATCTCTTGCTTCTTTCGGCACCTTTCTTCCTCTTTCTGGACTTCTGTTGCCTCTTTCTGCATTTCTCTTGCTTCTTTCTGCGCCTTTCTTCCTCTTTCTGCACCTGTCCTACCTATGTAGGCATAGTTAGAAATGAGCATTTAAAAAACCTTTGAAATTCACTGAAAGAACCATAGGTTTCGGGGACATTATAGTTAGACATTATCATTTAAAAAACCTTTGAAATTCACTGAAAAAACATAGGTTTCAGGGACGTTATAGTTAGAAATTAGCATTTAAAAAACCATAGAAATTCACTGAATAAACCACAGGTTTCAGGGACGTTATAGTTAGTTGGACATTTCACTTGTACAAAACCAGAGAAATTCAGCCGTTATAGTTAGTTGAGCTAACTATAACTCGCACCCCCGCAATGCACTGCTGATGACATCACATATTACATCACTCATGACATCACTGATCTTTACTGCCAATGTCTCAATAAAAATGAAAATAAAAGGGGAGACAGGGGGCAGCCCTCCTGGTACCCCGCCTTATCACCACCTCACCCGCCTGTTCCTCATTTATAACTATCTTTGCAACTGCCCCATTATAGATTCCTCTTAACATCTCTATCAAGTGGGGTGGAAAACCGAACTTCTCTAAGATAAAAAAAAAGGGCCTGACAATACACAAGATCGAATGCCTTTTCCGCATCCATCATTAAGATTGCTGCATTATCCTTCTTGGCTGAAAAATAATTAATTGCCTGTATCAGAAAAAAGATATTCGCAGCAATCGACCTACTGGGCAAAAACCCTGTTTGGTCCGCATGGACTACCTGTTGTGCGCAACCCGAGATCCTATTCGCCCAAATTTTAATAAAAAGCTTGTAATCTACATTTAATAAGCTTATTGGGCGATAGGAGCTTGGGTAATTTGGATCCTTATCCTTCTTCAAGATAGTAATCGCAACTGATTCCTTAAATCTGTCAGAAATGGGAAACCCATCCATAATCTGATTGTACAGGGATATTAAAAAGGGCGAAAGCTCATCCAAAAACAAATTATAGACTTCAATCGGGATTCCATCGTTACCACTTGCCTTAGCGCTAGCCATTCTGTAGCAATCAAAAAAAGTCTCTTAGACAGCTCTTGTAGTTGGTGGTTTATTCATCAAGTTACAGCTTAGTAAGTTCTTATGTACGTTCCAATATACGCCCCACCAGGAGCAGCCTCCTTGCTGCTCAGCCCATCATCTCCAACTGAATTCCCTTCAAGTACAAACATTCATAACATTCTAATGACATCACATTGGCTGAGCAGCAAGGCATAGAACAAGGGCAGGGAGGATGCATTACTTAACAAGCAGATTACAACACATCTTCCCCTTTATATTGATTAAAGAAAAATCAAGCAGTATATAACACATATATATAAGGAGAGAAGATATAGACATTCCGAAATAAGTATACATGAACACAGTAGTAATATGGGAAAAATCCCCCCTATGTAATAATAATAATAATGCAATAATGTAATAATAGTAATGTAAGTAACAAATAGTAATGTAGATAATAAATTGCCTTCCTTATGTAATAATAATAATGTAATAATGTAACAATAATATGTACGTAATCAAACAGTAAGATAGGAATCGTAAATGCAAACAAATAGTAGGACTAAGGAATATCACATGCCCTCTACTGCACACACTGTAATATTACGTCCACTCACCAGGGACCTAAAGCACACCCTCTACCACATACTCATGCAGGACTAGGGCAATAAAAGACTCACACAGTAACCTCCCTATAAAACTCAAAACACCGTAATGGGGGAAAAACCCCTCCCTATGGGAGACTACACCTCCCAAAGCACACTGAACATTGTAATAGGGGAAACTACCTCCCTATAGGGGAAACACCTCCCTTTCCCTTACCCTCTACTGCATACTCATGCTTAACGCTTCACAGCCATCTCATGCGCAACATTGAAGTAATGAGTGGCTCAACATCCTCTACCGCCATCTCATGCACAACATTAAAGTAATGAGTGGCTCAACATCCCCTACCGCCATCTCATGCACAACATTAAAGTAATGAGTGGCTCAACATCCTCTACTTAACATCACACATCAAAATTAATGAATGACATAGGACTTCACAGTCATCTCAACACGCATCGAACCGATGAGTGGACTAGCATCTCAACACCAACTCATACGCAACAATCCTCCGCTTCTGGAACGTTTGTTGCGGTTCAAGTTCTGGGACCTTAATCCCCACACGGGCTGTTCGTCCCCGTTATTTGGGCTCTTCATCATGGTTCAAATTCTGGGACCATTGTCCCCAACAATGGCTCTCAGACCCGCTTCTGGAATCGCTGTCCCGATTCTGGGCTTACTCTGGATTTTTTAATTCATACTGTTCCTGTTCTGGTTTCTTGGCTCTCTGACTCATTGTCGATCTTCACGCAGCTAACTATTCATTACAAAGTCTTGACTCAAAATACAGTTCCTCAATAGGTGCTCTAAATTTCACGGTGTCTTAAACGAGTGAACTGTTTATTTCCTTTTCCTGGTGCAGTGGCGCTAAATAGCCAGAAGATGGCGCTGTTATACTAGTTCTAAATTTTCCACAGCGACATTCCCGGAAATATGGAGTTTTCAATTAACTTAAATGACAGTACCTGTGACTCCTTGACGATCTTCAGGCAGCAACGTTCACAGCAATCCTCGCATTAAAATTATCTTTATCGTCAGTACCTGGTTCACGAAATTAACTTTATTGGCAATACTAGGTCTTGTAAACTGCGTGTCCCTAGGTTACTCACACAATAAAAAAAATGGAGGCACGCAAATCGACATAGAACCGGGTGGTTCTCGGCACGAACATGCACCCATTGTTGCCACACAGAAATACTGACCAGATGGAGTGAAGAGTTGTCACTGAAGAGATGGTTGCACGATGACGCTGAAGCTCTCCATGAGGTAAATCGGCGCGTGCGTTGGCCATCTCGTGCAATACTTATTTTTTTTTAAAACAAACTGAAACAGTTAATCCATCACCAAGGACACCATATGGCACAGTTTTATAAAAACGATGAAAAGACTACATGCTGCACCCACTTCAATAAATCAGGGAAGGCGCATTGAATCAAGTTGTGATTCTTTTAGTACAAATACCCGGTGAATTTCGTCCCTGTTAAACGCCATCAGACAACACCGGGGCCCGATCCTTGCCCGATAAACAGATTCAAGATGCAAGTCCTCAGGGTGTTCAATCACCAGACACCGGGGCTCAGTTTTTTACCCCCGATCATCATATTTCAACAAGTGTAAATCCCCAGAGTGCTTAACCACTTCACTCTGCATCTCAGTCAGAGCATGACACCGGAGCTCGGTCTTTGCTCCCGATCAACACATGTCAACAGTAACTCGATCTCTGCCCTCGAGCATATTTCAACTGTTAACACTGGAGTATGATGTTTGCCCCCAACTAACATATTTCAACTATTAACGTTGGGACTCGTACTTAGCCCTTGATAAGCACAGCTGGGTCTGGCACACTTGGGTTTGGGGCGACCGTTATTGGGGTCACTGGTGGGGCGAAGTGCCAGATAACTTTAAAGGCATGCTTTTAATTTATGTAAAAAGTCTTTTACCTTTGAATTTCCTTTGACTTCCTTTACTGCTTCTTTGAATGTATTATCTTTGGTAATTTCAGCTTTCTTTAGGTGGCACACGCAGGTTCTTGCTTCTTGATCGTCGCCAATGTAGCAATCAAAAAAAGTCTCTTAGACAGCTCTTGTAGTTGGTGGTTTATTCATCAAGTTACAGCTTAGTAAGTTCTAATGTATGTTCCAATATAAGCCCCACCAGGAGCAGCTTCCTTGCTGCTCAGCCCACCATCTCCAACTGAATTCCCTGAGCAGCAAGGCATAGAACAAGGGCAGGGGGGATGCATTACTTAACAAGCAGATTACAACACATTCCTTTTACAATTTTAATCAATTCTGAAAGTTCAATCGGTTTATTCAGAGCTGCGCTATCATCCTTGGTAATCATGGGTAACTGGACTTCAGTAAAATAGTTCTCGAAATCCTGAATGTTAACTAACTGGGCCTCAGCATAAATTTGCTTAAAATGAGATTCAAAAATTTCGGCAATTCTGTCTTTATCGCTAACCAGACTCGCATTACTGGGGTCTCTTATTTGTGAAATTGATTGCCTACTCTGTTGTGTTTTAGTGGACCAGGCAAAAAATGTACCTATTTGCTGGCTTTCTTCATATACTTTCTGTTGGAATGCTTTGCTCCCAGAGATTTTTTAGTTGCTCTTTTGCCCTTAGTAGTTCCTGTTGAAGCACCTTCTCTTCGGGATCTCCTAGAGCCCTGGAAGTAAGATCTACCCTAATTCGATCTACAGCTTTCTGAAGTCCTTCAATCTTCCGTTGCCTCAGTTTATATAAATTAGCTTTATATGCAATCACCTGCCCCCGAAAAGAGGCCTTAAAAGCTTCCCAGACCATAAAACCTGATGCTGTATTAACGTTGTCTTTAAAAAACCACTGGATAAACTCACGAGTTTCAGAGATCCATATTGGATCCGAGAGCAATGCTTTATCAAAGTACCACCTGGTATTGGTTTTTTTGGGAGTGCGCAAGTATATTACCAAGAAGACTAACAAATGATTTACGAAAGAGTTGACAAAAATGTCAGATTCCCCTCTTACAAGTTGCTCGTTTATCAAAAAAAAGTCCAATCGTGAAGCTGTTTTAAATCTTGTGGAATAGCATGTACACTGGGTAGAGCCTGGGTGGTCTACCTGCCAATGATCTAATAGGGCATAATCTTCTTTCATGATTTTTAATAATTTAGCAGACTTTGGTTTTAGTTGCTGTTTAGCCTTATTTGAAGTGTCTAGACCTAAATCTTGTATGAAATTAAAATCCCCTCCCATAACTATGGGGCTATGAGCGTTTATTAACAAGTCATATATCTGTTTCAGGGCCTTAATATCATCAAAAATTGGCCCATAATATTTTAACAAAATGAGACATACCCCATTGACTGAGACCTCAATCCAAATCCACCTTGCTCCTTCATCCAGAATCACCTCTCACCTCCCAGTCCAGTGCAGATGAAAGTAAAATACCCATCCCCGTACCTCACTATTAGCCGAAGCAAAATGCACTTGAGCATAATTCCTGGGGAATGATAAATTGGGGGAGTTGGACTTAAGGTATGTCTCTTGCAAAACAAATCACCAGGGGGCAGAATGAGCCCAACCATTTTAACATTGCCCCTCTTTTATGCACATTTAGAAAACCATTTACATTACACAAAATTATCTTCTTCAGGATAAAACATAGCAAATTAACTCAACCAGAGAATACTTGTTACACTCTACCCTTTGCAATACCCCAGTTCGTATAGTCCCATTTGTTGGAGTTAGCTCTATTCCCTTGATAACATATAAACCGCAGCTAGCCCCTTGACCCCTGTAGTTGGTTCTGTTCCAATCCTGTATCTTGACCATTGCTGGCCTGCTATTTTCCTGCCCCTTTTTTTTATGATGCTTCACCCCACAACCCCTCAACCCCCTCCCACCCAAACCTGCCTGAAGAAGGGTGTAGCCCTTACCTCCCTTCCTCAGCCTACCCAGCAGACAAAGGCTCCTTGACCTGGCGCCTAGTCACACGTCTATCCACCCTCCCCCTCCGTGCTATTTGACATATAGCTATTAACAGTCGGAGTGCATCCTACATAAAGTGCTGACAATAAAAAAAATTGCTTGTGCTTTAAGTGTCCACACAGACCAGAAATACCCAACTATAACTGGTTTTATTGGCCAAAACCTAAACCCCATAACATGGGAAGAAGCAGATCAACTCTTACGCACAAAGTGCTGACAAGGACTAGAGCTTACAAGTGAAAACCGTGTCTCGAGAATCTCTAAAAACCTGAAGTTCCATCTGTTTTAAGGTACCTATTACCTGTAAAAGAAGAGATTAAAAACAACTTTTTCCTAATACAGCCTAGTAGATGCCATTTAACACCCCAGAAGGGGATAACAAAGTGTAATGGTGAAAGTGAACACAATGCATAAAGTGCAAATCTACTTTAAGGTACCAATAACCTGTAAAAGAAGAGGTTAATACCAACTTTTCCCAAAACAACATGGTAAATACCATTGTACCCCCGTAGAGGGAGAATAAACTGCAGTAGTGAAAGTGAGCACAGTGCATAAAGTGCAAAGTACAATCTACCTTTATGGTACCGATTATCTGTAAAAGAAGAGATTAATAGCAGCTTTATCCAATACATCAAAGTAGGCACCATTAGACATTCCCAAAGGGGAGAATAAAGTGCAGTAGTGAAAGTGAGCACAGTGCATAAAGTGCATAAAGTACAAAGTGCAAGAAACTAAGCCTACTACCATTTGCATAGGATCATATAGAGACCGAGCTTAATATATTGCACTACATTTCACACTCATATAACTAAATTCAATCCCAAAGTTCTGCATCCGGTTGGGTTGTCCCTCATGTCTCTATTTTCCCCTTGCTTGGGATATCGTTTGTAGTAACTCTTGAGCTTCTTCAAGAATAGAGCAAAGATGGAACTGGACTCTCCATAAGACTTTCAATTTGGACTGCTGAACGATAGAGACCTGCGCTCCTGTGCTCTTAAATTGACCCATCATGCCCACAAAATCCCTCCACCAACGTGCTGCAAATGCTGACATATCAGAGAAAACTCTCACCTTGGCCCCATCAGATAGGACGATATCCCTCCTTTGAATTGCTATAGTTAAAAAAGCCTCTCTAATGCGCATGCGCTGTTCACGCAAGACGTAAAACGTAGGGGATTGCGACTGGCAACGCAAGGAGGAGGACGGCGGCAAGGAGTAGACACCACGGTGAGGAGGAGGGCGGCCCGCAGACACCAGAGAGAAGGTAAGTGGTTTTTTTTACCCTTTTTTTGGGCCGTGGCGCAGGGGCTGAGGGGCGTACTCGGCTCCGCCATGGAGTTGGAGTTTTGCCTCAACTTCACGTTCCCAGCGGAGCCCAGAGATGGTAAAACTCTGCAAACTCCGCTGGCGGAGCGGAGTACGCCGCCCAGGCTTACCATATTCTCGATTTTGTCTAATCTCTGATGAAGTAAGGAAAGCTCTTGGGCTTGAGAGGTTTTACAGTCACGTATTTCCCCCAGAATAGTCTCAAAAAGCTGTTGCATTTGGTGCGTCGAGACCAACGAGGACTGGCTCCGCCTAACACTTTCCCCGGAGTGGACAGTAGCCCTCACAACCGCTTGCAGATTTGGCAAATCCAGCTCTTCAGCCCTGGGTTCCATTGGGAGACTCAGGGATACTGAAGATGGCGTAAACCCTGGGCAGTGTGGTATCTCTAGGTCATGTGAAGGTGCAGCCAGACCTTTCCCTTGTACAGACTGCCCCCTCAGATCCGGGTTGTTACCAGGCAAGATTTCCAGAGCAACTCATACTGAGGGGTCTTGAGAAAATGCTCCGGGTGGCATCTGGTCTACAGATTGCAAATTAGTGTCCTCTTGGATTGCCTTATGACTTTTGGAGAATAAGGGGTACTCTTTAGGTGGATTGTCCACCCCTCCCACTTTGTTTTTCTCCTCAACTACTTTTCTTGCGGCCATTTGTGCAGACCCTACATCACTTCCAGTGCCATCAGTCTCCTGCAGATAGATGGAGGGCCATGGGACACCTACTTCCTTTAACTTTCGGGAACTATCTGGGGCCATGGCATCCCCCCCCAGCGACCGCATTGATGGTGGTGAATTCCGGGTTGGACCCTGAAGAGGCCAGAGCCTGGGGAGAGGGACCTGGAGATAAATGATCCATTGAAGTATTAGCCACCCCACTTTTCTTCTGTGTGGTTCTTCCTCTCCTGGCTGCAAGAATACATGATTGAGCTGCTTTTCTCTTAGCATTCTGAGTTAGTGCTGAAGGGCTGGGGCTGAAGCCCCTGCTCCTATTACCGTCCCCCTCATGACCATCTGCCGTATGCTTCAGAATCCAGACCCCAGAATGAATGTCTATTGCTTCTTCACTGTAGGTCTGCTATATAGACGCTATATAGACAAACTAATTTTCCAAATTTTATAGGAGTTTTAGAAAGTTTTTTTATTCCCCCCCCCCATATATATGGGAGCTACTGCTTCACAGGCAACCACAAAACCTCCCAGCATGTGCGCGCAGAGGTACCTGCTCCAGGACCCCCAGACGGGACAAATCTGGAAAATGACTCCCCGAATCCAATGGAAGACCTCCTTTAACTTCAGCGCCACCCACAGCAGCGAGGGGCTCCCTGCTTTACCCCCGTTTTACCCATCACCGCAGGGCCACAGGTTCACGCAGCAGTTCCCTGCATTTGCTGCACTTATCCTCACGGGGGCCGGAGGTCGACAACCAAGGTGCCAGAACTGTTCTTATTTTCCCCAGCAATCTCCTTACAGGGTTTTTCCGCAGGTCCTGTTCTGTAGGTCCAACAATTCCGCTGCTATCGATCCGCTGTGACCCTCATGTCACGGATCATGTATCGTGGCTCCCGGGAAGCGCAACCCGGAAGCAGCCTCATGCGCGTGTGACGACAGCAGGAAGGTGAGGGTGACGTGTCCTCAGCAGCAAGGCATCAGGCTAAGTTAATAATCAATGGTAGAACATTCGCTGTTGTGTCTCATTCCACCAAAATAGGTTGCTTCACTTAACACCAATGTCCTCTGATTGATGTCTACCTTAAATTCATTTTCACTGCCATCAACATTAATATTCTAATTCTACTTTTTAGAAAAATTTAATCAGCTAGAATCACCAGGTGATTCTATCCCTTCTGTACTGCTGAAAACGTTAGCCCAGATCGGGGAAGATATATGCAGGATATTTTCATTCACTGCCTAGAACAGTGTTGGAAATGTGGTCTAGTCAAGCCATTACATAAGCCATATACAAAAAGTATTGCCCAGTACTGATTCTGACCACAATGGCAGTAAATCTAGAAATGTTAACACTTACAAGATTCAAGCCCACTTAGTCCACTACCTATACTTTGGAGAATGGGCTTTCTGACAATTTTCCATCTTCCATTAAATGCACATATCCTAATTTGGTTAAGCTAATAAAGAATGCTATTTTCAGTGATAGAAAGGAATTTATTTCAATGTAACAGAAAAGAAAATGTTACCTAGTGATTGAACGTGAGCATGCAACTTGCATGTGTGATAGTAAAAGGGAATATTTTTGGAACAAGTCTAATACTTACTGCTGTTCTCAAGAGGAATTACCCCACATTAACAGGGCATCTGCTCCCAACAGGGGCATGAGAGGGAGGCCTTGTAGTCACACATACATCAAAGGTCCGTCCCTGTCTGCGACCTACTGTGTGCTCTGCTCCCCTGCTTGTCCTACTTGTCAGGACAAGCAGGGAAACCGAGCATGCAGTAGGTCGCAGTGCTCACGTTCACTCACGTCTTCGGGGAAAGTGACTTCATCGCATCCCACCCTGACGAAAGCCCAGGACCTTTGTTAGGCCACTAAGAAGGGATGAAACATGTTGGTGTTCTAGTCAGGGTCATAGGACTATTACATCCTTTAGCCCTACCATTTCTTTTAGCCTTCCCTCCCACCCCGTGAATAAAGGATACTTTAGGTGTAGGGGAGGAATTTTATTTTTAAAGTTACGCCCCATACACCAAGTCTCCACAAGTGCTCCCTGGAATATGGTTGAGCCCACCCTGACCTTTAGGAGTTGGGATGAACCTGATGAAAAAGCATGTCACTACTAGAGTGAGTGAGGGATATATTAAGAAAAGGGTCTCTTTCCCTTCCCACCCACGAATGTGGGTCGGCAAATGACTGGTGTGAAAACGCTTGGAGTTCCTTCCCCCTATATTTTTCCTGCAGGTCTCTTAACAAGTCATAACAGCAGTGCCAATCCTTCTTCTGTTTTACACAGGTCCAGATGTGTTGGGAAGAGGGTACTAGGGGTGCCACATTTATGCCTAGTGCCAGCCTGTGGGTGGGTGAAACTCCAGGCCACTCCCTAACCAATGGGGTTAAAGTTCCCAGGGACTACCTTACACATTTTTGCAGCGGTTCCTGTGTGTTTTTACTGTAAACTATCCCACAGTGCCACTCTCTACCAAAAACAAAGAGAGTCTGAACATCTCTTCCCCTGTGCAGAGCTCCCTGTGCCTGCCCACCCAGACGTGTGGCTATGATAATGTGCAAACCATTTCTCATTGTCACTCCAAACCAATTCTGTGGGCAGCTCCTTTCTCACTAGGATTGATGGCTGGCTAACTAGCAGAAGATAGAGGGGGCAGGCTCAGAAGTCAGCTACATTTGCTTATGACAGAGCAGACAAATTTGTAAGCTACTTAAATCTCAGATGGCCATCCTGTCAGGTAAAGGCCAGACCCTCTTTATTTGTCTCAGCTCTGGGACCATTTCACACCTAATTACAAAGTAATACAACTACTAGGTGACAGTGAACACTGGCAGAAAGGCACATTTGGTTCAGGCAGGAAAAAGACAACTTTCTGAATGTGTCACTTTCAAAAAAGTAATATAATATACAACCTGACCATTCCTGACATCTCCAATGTCAGGCATGACAAATATCAAGCTCTACGCCGATGATATTGCCCTGTTTTAAAACCCAATTTAGAAGTTCAAAATCAAATATTTAATATTTTTCAGGAATATCAGTCAATTGGAGGGTATGGAATAAATAAATAATAAACATAGATTCTCCTCTGTAACTGTGCCTCCGACTCATTATTAATAGAGCTTAGGTCGTTGGTTAATATCAGGCCTAAGAGGTACCTTGGCATTTTTGTTACATAGAATATCCATGACTTATATATTTTAAATTATGCTCCTTTAATTAATCGGATAAAAGATAAATTGACAAAATGGAAAGATCTGCCTATTTCAGTAATTGGCTGGGTAGCAGTTATTCGTATGAAGATTTTACCCTTATGTAATTATTTATTTTCAGCCATTCCAAAGCTGTTCAAAGGAAATTTTTTAAGGAAATGCAAGGCCTGTTTTCTACATTTATCTGGGCAAATAGTGTATCCCGATTAGTTATTGATGTATTATATAGACCCAAGGAAGAAGGTTTAGCTCTCCCTGATTTAAGGGAATATTATTTTGCAAATTTTGCACACACTGCCTATAGATCCAGTAAAGATTTAAACGTTAACAAATATGCCAATTTTTTTTTAGATCTAATCCACCAAGAATATGATGTTGAGGATTTCATGCGTTTAACGAAAACCCCCAAAAAAGTTATATATACAATATTACAATGGAATATCAAGCGCAAGAAACAACTTTATGGCCATTTTGCGATCCCCATTGTTAATGGTGAAACACGGCTTACAGACGTATACACTGGCCAAGAACGATTACTAGACAAGATTGGTATATCTAAATGGAGCAGTCAGGGTTTTAGCAAAATAGGGGATTTTTTGTCAAGTATCTTTTTATTGATTTTAAAAGATATTGAAATATACAAGTATGCAAAAATAACATGTAGGGGAAGGCAATCCCGATGTACAATATCAGCCGAACAGTACAGTGTGCTAATAGATCATACACAGTTTGTGAACGAAGTATCGGCAATTTCCAACTAGCTTAAGCAGCGAGCATTCGGGTGTCACCCAACCCATCCCCCCTGACCATTGAACATAAAGAACATAAACTGGGGTGCCACGTTCAGTAGAAGAATTGCACAAATAGTTGCTGTATTAGGGCATAGCCTAGCTGGCAGAGAGCCCCCCTGTCTGAAGCTGCCCTTCTAGAAATGGAGAGTGTTAGTGGGAGTCTAAATATGAAAGAGGTGGAGAGCTCGTAACCTCGGACCGCATGCAAACAGGGGTAAGCCCTCAGATAAGTATTCCACCAAGGTGGCCCACACATAGTCAAATCCCTTGCGGGTGTCTTCGACGATGTCTGCCATACTCGCCATCGCCAAGGCCCGCCACAATCTAGCGTGCCATTGCGTGAGGGAGGGGCCTCTGACTTCTTCCAAGCTGCGGCCACTGCCATCTTGGCTGCCCCGAGGCAGAGCCACATTACCGAGCGATTCCCCCAGCGTCTGACGCTTTAACTTGGTATCCCGGATCCCCAGGAGTGTGTGTTCAATCATGTCTGGAAGCGGGTAACCTAAGATTTGCTTGATATGAGTTAGGACCTCCTTGCAAAAGGGCTTGATGTGGGGGCAGTCCCACCAGATATGTCTAAAGTCACCCAACTGCCCACAACCCCTCCAGCACCTGTCTGAAGCGCTAGGAAAAATGGAGTGTAACCTCTGGGGGTGGAGATACCAATCGAACATGATTTTATAGTGAGCCTCCCGGAGAAACATTGAGCGGTTAAACTTAGGGATATCCCTGTATAGCGAGGTCCAGTGTTTCTCCTGCAGTGGAGTGTCCAATAGCGTATCCCAAAACCTTTGGTGTCTCAAGGTGTGTGGGGAGCTCCACTTCTGTAGAAGGGAGTAGAGAAAGGAGATAGTTCCCTTTGAGGAGGCCCAGGAGAATGCAAATTTCTCAATGGGAAGCAGCTCCCGGGTAGTGGCCAGCCGTGCCTGCGATTGCAGCGCCCAATGTTTAAGTTGTAAATAGTGGAATTCCTCAGCAGGTGGGAGCTTAAAAGCCTTGGAGCACTCCAGGAAGGAGAGTAATTTCCCCCCCTCGAACAAGTGAAAAAGCGCAAGGCAACCCCCCTCCCGCCAGACATCGAAGGGACCCTCATGCAAGGCCGGGGGGAATTCTGTATTAAAGTGTATGGGCGTGAACAGGGACGGAAAAGTGGTGAGGGGAGTGGTTCTGTTCAGGACGTCCCAGACCCCCAAGGTGGTCGACGTAGGCGTGCTAATGTAGGCATTGCGTGAGCGATGTTGTTTGTGTTTCCACAGTAGGTCCCATATCATTCTGCCCGCTATTTGCCTGTCCATATGGAGCCACAGTTTATCCGACTCATGAAGAGACCACTCCGTGATGAGCCTTAGTTGGGCCGCCCTGTAGTAATCCAGGAAGTTCAGAAGCGCCAACCCTCCCTCCCCCCTCGGTCGTGTCAACATTTGGTTGGAGAGTCTAGCCCTCTGCCCCGCCAAATAAACTTGGTGACCATTGTTTTCAATTTGGAGAACAGTGCCCTATCCACCGGAATTGGAAGGCCCTGGAAGAGATACAGTAAGCGTAGAAGGATATTCATTTTTATAGCGTTTATCCGGCCTATCCACAAGAAGTAGGCCGTTCGCCACCTAGCGAAGTCCGCTTTAATTTGGCCCAACAGCAGGGGGAAGTTTGCCCTATAGAGGTGCTCCAGCTTGGGGGTTAGTTTTATGCCCAGGTTAGTAATATCTTTGTTGGTGCTACGAACGGGAGTCGTGCCCTCAATAGACCGCATAGTGTCCTTAGGCACTGTGAGGTTCAGAAGAAAGGATTTCGAGTGGTTCACCTTGAAGCCAGAGGCCCGCTCATATGCAGCAAGCTCTGTCAATATCGCCGGAAGGGAAGATTGCGGTCTTGTGACTGGGAGGAGCACATCATCCGCGAAGAGGGATATGTTGTGCTCGTCAAAGCCAAACGGGACTCCCTCCTATGTCCGGGTTGGGCCGGATGCGCTCCGCAAAGGGTTCGATGCTGAGCGCAAATAGGAGGGGGGAGAGGGGGCACCCCTGGCGGGTGCCCCGTGAAAGATGGAAAGATTCCGAACCACCCCATTTACCAGGACCTTAGAGCGCGGCTCATGGTAGTTCACCTTGACCATCCCAATGAAGGATTTGGCAAAACCGAACCGGCGGAGAGTGCGGGTCACAAAGGACCAGTCCACCCGGTCAAAGGCCTTCTCCGTGTCCAGTGCGAGAAGGACTGTGGAAATCGCTTTCCTTTGCGCTTTCTCGATGATATGGACGACCCTTCTCAGGTTGTCATGGGTTTGCCTCCCCTTAATAAAGCCCGCTTGATCGGCCTGTACCAAGAAAGGCATAACGTTTTCCAGGCGCGTAGCCAACATTTTTGAATAGAGCTTGGCATCCAAATTGAGAAGCGCAATCGGCCTGTAAGAGGCGCAATGGGAGAGGTCTTTCCCTGGTTTGGGGATGACAGAGATCATGGTTTCGCCCATCAAGGGGGTCACCTGTGGCGAAGCAGCGATATTGTTGAAAAGGGTGACCAGGCGAGGGACGAGATCCGGAGAGAATGTACGATAGAAGTAGGCGTTGAGACCGTCAGGCCCAGGTGCTTTTTGAAGCTTAAGCGAATCAATCGCCTTCTGAACCTCTTCCGCGGTGAAGGGGCTACTCAGCTCTTCGTTCGTGAGAGCGGATACCTGAGGCAGGATAAGGTCCCCTAAGTATTGGTCTTGAGCGCGAGCATCCGGTTGGTCCGCGGTATACAAAGTGTGATAGAAGACCCCGAAAGCTTTGGCCTTTTTCCGGTTCACTCTGGTGGAGGACCCCTTTGCTATCCTCTATATGTTTAATGTAGTTCTTCTCCTGCCGTATTCGTAACTGGCGAGCCAGTGATGAGCCTACCTTGTTCCCTCCCTCATAGTTGCGTGCCTGGAGGCGTAAAAGAGTTTTTTCAGCCCCGTTAGTGTAGATCGCCTGGAGTTTCCCTTTAACCTGGGTGACTTTACGGAGGGTTTGCATCGAGGGGGAAGCCTTATGGGCGTCCTCAGCAGAGTGAAGTTCGCTCTCGAGGAGGAGGCATTCACCCTTACATTGCGTCTTAAGCGTGGCCTCTAGTTCAATACATTTTCCCCTGATGACCGCCTTGAAGGCATCCCAATTGTTAGCTAACGAAGTGTGTTCCGGGTCATTAAGGTCAAAGTAGTCTTTAATAGCTTTTCGGAGTTCATCTCGGAGGAGTCTATCTCTGCACAAGTAATTGGGGAAGTACCACCTGGCAAATTTGGAGCGAGGAGGAGGCCAATCGAGGGTCATTTCCAACGGCGCGTGATCTGAAAGGCAGATTGGGTGAAACTGAGAACCCACCACCGAAGGGAGGAGAGACTGACTCGGAAAGATATGGTCGATTCTGGAGTACGTCCTGTGCATGTGGGAGAAGAAGGGGGTAATCTCGGGCCGTGGGATGGGCAGTTCTCCATACATCTACCAAACCCAGCCCCCGTAAAGTTGCTTGCAAAAGTTTGCTAAAAAAAAACCCAGCTGCCCTATGGACGTGTGTGGTATCCACCGAAGGGTCCCATATCAAATTGAAGTCCCCAAGAAGTACAATGTCCCCTCTTGTAAACCCCCCCAGGGTAGATAAGAAGGAATTGAGGAAATTGTGTTGCCCTGTATTGGGGGCATAAAGCGTCGCAATGGTACACTGTCTGCCCCGTATTTCCCCCCAGACCATCACAAACCTCCCCTCTTTGTCAGTGGCAGTGTCTTGGTGAAGAAAGGGGCTCGAAGTGTGAAAGAGCAGCGCCACCCCATTGTGTTTAGTGCGTGCCGAAGAGCGAAAGATTTGAGGGTAAGCCCTGTGTTTCAGTCGGTGATCCTCTATGCGGGGAAGGTGCGTCTCCTGGAGAGTGGCAATTTTAATCTGATGGTCCTGTAAAAATTTCCAGATCCTCTGCCTCTTGTTAGGGGCATTAAGCCCCTTGACATTCCACGTCATACAATTACACCCCGCCATTGGACAGCAATATCAGAGCCGTTAGGTTCCCCCCTTTCCTCTCCAGCCCCTTGCCCTGCGCAAGCCCCTTCTCTCCCTCCACCCTGCGTCAGCAACCCAAAAAGAGAAAAAAAAGCAAGAAGGAGGACTGTGACACCCAAAAACCAAATGTAAAAAAAGAAGAAAAAAGTCCCAACAATACCAACAACAAGTTGTGGTGGATGAAAACTGGATCTTCGCCGGCGTGGGTCGCCCCACGACTGGGCATGTTGGAGGGTGACTCAACCGGAGTCCCCGCCCGCACCCATCCCGGCTACTGAAGATAACAACAAAGGTCGCCATCTCTTAGTGTTCAAGTGTTGCGCAAAACCAGTATTTCTCGGGTAGTCCCTCTGCCATTGTGTTGCCTCTGCGCTGGGCCCCCAGCTGGGGGTGTATGTCACTCCTTCTAAAAGAGGATAGTTCCTGCAGAGAGTGTCCAGATGGTCCCCCGGATCCGGAGGTCTTGGCCCCATCCTCTGACTCTTGAGAGGTCATTGCCCCAGTGAGGCCCTATAGCTATATAGGCTGTCGCAAACTGTATTCATCGACAGTCCATAAGTAGACTCCATGTGTGGCTTCGATCACTTATGCCCTCCTTTCAGCCTTGTGCTCCACTGGCGGTTTCTCTGGGTTTCTTGGTCTGTGCCCCCTGACGTATACTGCGTGGTCTCGGTATCTCCAGGGTTGAGACCCAGAATCCGTATCCCCTCCTCGAGCTCCGTGACATGGTGCATCTTATTCTTGAATTCGAAGCTCAGGCCGAACGGATAAGTCCATCTGTACTTGATGTACTCGTCTCAGAGTTTCGTGGTGATGGGCCGGAACTGCTGCTTCCTAGCCAGCGTTGCGGGAGCCAGATCTTGGAAAACGTTACAACGAAAACCCTGGAATGAGATGTCGCTCTTTGTCCAGGCCGCTTGCAGTACAGCTTCTTTTACCTTGCAGGAGTGGAACTTTGCGAGAATGTCGCGTGGTCGCCGTCAGTCCCTGGAGAGCTGCCCCCCTACTCGGTGCACTCTCTCCAGCTTAATCTTGAGTTGCCGCGGGCTGAGAATCTCCGCAAAGAGTCCTTCAAGGAAGGGCTCCAGGTTCTGCCCCTCTGCCCCTTCCTCCAAGTTTTGAATCCTAATATTATCTCTCCTCGCCCTGTTCTCTAAGTCTTCCAACTTCAGCAGTGCAAGATGTAATTGCTGCTGTAGGTCCTGCAGCTGCTGTTGTGTGTCGGCAGATCGCTTATCGAGGTCTTGGGTGTGGGTCTCCAGATCCAACACTCTCGTTCCTACTGAGTCCACATCCTGTTGGAGCGTCACCACCCACGTAGTCGGATCTGATTTGAGCTGATCAATGGAAGCCTTGATGTCGTGGTTAAGCTCCGCGCGCAGCTCTGTCTTGAACTCGTGTAGGGACGCCATCACATCTTCTCGCGTAAGCGCCATGGCTTCCATGGAGTCCTCCTGCACCGGTGTGTGTCTTTTCTCAGCCGGAGGAAAATAGTTAGAGACTTTAGTAGGCGTCTTCTTCGGTGGCATAGGGGTGTCCGCAGTGGCCCTCCTATGTCTGTGAGTGTGGTGCTGGTCGCAAAAGGCATTCGCCCCCTCCTTCTTACTTTACGCCCGGGCTGTGGTCTGATCGCGGGGTCTACACCTTATACCCGCTCTGTACCCTAGATCAGCCGATACACCTGAGCAGCAGTCTCCAGAGATGTACCCTGGGGCCCCCCGTCACTCCGGGAGGAGTCTTGCTTAGCGGCGCAGCTGTAGTTGGAGCGCAGGGTGCTGGATCCCTCTTCCACTTATTGGGTCAGGTGAGCAGAAATAGGTGGCGGGGGGGTGCCCCTAGAGCACCCTCGTGCAGCTAGGATGGTGATGTGACTCAGCCACCATGTTAGGGTCAGGCGTGCCAGGCAAGGCACCTTAATGCTTTATGTGCTCCAGGGATGGACTGATCCCCCAGAATCCGGGGGTCCCCAACCACTGTCAGCCCCCCTCGGGCCGCCTTGCTTTCCTCCTCCCGCTCACTAGTCATGCAGGCTGTGTGACTCCCCTCCAATAGCCGCCGCCGCAGGGTCCTGAGCGTCAGCTCCTCGGCAGGTTGCAAATCGTTGCGGCTGGCCGCGGTGCGATCACCGGTGCCACGGGAGTGGGAGCGTAGGGAAGGGCTCCTCTTCGCAGCAGGCCTCGCGGAAGCAGCTGCCATTAGCGAGTGGGCCTACCTCGAGTCTCCGTGGCGGTCGGCATTTTGTGCCGGTCTTCCGTCACGGCCGTGCACTCCGGCAATTTCAGGCGTAGTGAGCCGCTATCGCCCTGCGACTCTCACTGGGGTCAGGAAAGGGGGTGAACACCCCTGTCTTCAGCTTGCCGCCTCGAGGGAGCCACTTGTTCTCAGCCTACATTTCCCTAGTCGCCCGTAGCGGTCGCCATCTTACGAATCCCCTCCGCCTATCCCCTGGACCCCGACTCAGCACACCAGGGCGTTGGGGCCTCGCCTTACTGCAACCGCTTCATCTCTACTCACTCCTCATCAGGTAAGGAGCACAGCGAGCCAGTTTGATGGTTGGCGATGGCGCTGCGATGCACGGGATTTTGGCATGGACCGGGAGCCGAGGTAAAACACGTCTACCCGGCCATCTTGCCCGGCCACGCCCCCAAAATAGGGGATTTTTTAAATGAAAATTGGAAAAATTGGACCGAAATAGAACCGAACATTGAACTTAGCAAACCAATTAGGCAATGGTCCTTTATAAGGATTAGACATTTTCTGCAGGACCTTAATCCCATACATATAAATGCAACAAGGGAGCTGGGGGGGCAACTTTTGGATCCCAAAAACCGTAAAATGATTCGTGGCCTTTTTTACCTAGTTAGGAAACAGGTAAACTTTATCTGAAAGCTCAGAAAAAATGGCAATCTCTGCAAGGGCTCTAGGTGACCACCTCAGCCTGGGATCAGATTAATAAATTTAACCACTCTTTATTGAAAGCGGCCAATCTCAGATGGATGCAATACTATACTCAAATAGAACAGCCAGACTTTTTGCATAAGATAAATCCCGAGATATCCTCAAACTGCTTCCGATGTAATATGGAGGAAGGAGGAAAGTGGACACATATCATCTGGGAATGCCCAAAACTGAACAAATTTTGGAGGGAAATTAATCGGTACTGTAAGGATAGATTGAAAGTTCAGCAGACCCTAAACATTCACACTGCTGTGGTGGGATATTCTCCAGACCTAATAGCTGACATACCGCAAAAAAACCCGAATCTATATCTTGGTTTTGGTAGCTCGTTCATTAATTCTTCAGAGATGGCAGTCTTGCGATATCCCAACTCTTCAACATTTACTTTGTAAGTTAAATAAGATCAAGGAATGTGACAGAAAATATGCTCTAAGATCAGGGTCATACAGGAAGTTTGTGAAATTGTGGAAAAATTTGGGTCAAAGGTTGGTGTTCTAAGATGCTTGGAATTTGTTGTGGCGTATATATCTGGTGGAGTAGTATATGAGGTATATAACAAAATGTTTTTACGAAATGAATGTTTTACATATCTATGGATCGAAAATGTGCAATATTGTAAATATGTTTTTAAAAAAATATATTTATTCATGTGGCCATGTGGGACTGTGCAATAATTGTATGTCAGTATTATGAAATTATGAACTATTCCTAATAAAAAAAAAAAATTTAAAATAAAAAAAACCTGACCATTAAATGAGTCCTTGAATAATGTTTCTTGCTATATTGAAGTTATGCATCATAAGATGTTATAATTTAACCCAGTGCTTTTCTGTGGGAAAGCCAGCCTTACCAAAGTGAAAAATTACTTTGGAGATGTGTCACGGCGAGGGCATGAAAAATAGAAGTACACATGCAGTACAATTTAAATTCCATGATCCTGCCTTATGGCCATGTACGCTTAATTTAGGGGAGACTTAAGAAGTCACAGTATAAAAAGGAAGGTTTAGGCCTGGCAAAAGGTTTATTTTGCCAGGTTGAATTGGCAGTTTTAAAACTGCCTACCCAGGCTGCAGGGGCATGCCTGGAGGCATGCTTTGTGTTGTCAGTTTAGTTATGGCACAAAATGTACCGCATCCTACTGCTGACATTTAACTTACAGGAGCTGTGTATACTTCAGTACCATATACTAGGGACTTTTTGGTAAGTGAATATGCCAATCAGGAGTGTAGCCACTTTCAACATGATTGAGGGGCCAGAGCACATGCATGGGGTCTGGCTAGCAGTGTCTCAGTGTGCAAAGCCAAAATACCAGCAGCATCAGGCCAGAAAAAAATGGGGATGACCATACACAAAGAGGCACTTTGCTACAAATACTCTTAACACACCCCTTCCGGATTGCGATTTGGTGTGGGTTTCTAAGCCGATTTTATGATTCAGAAAAAGTTTTCAGAATTGCAAAATGGGATTAGTACATCAGGTCTGCAGCCGCTAAATCACATTATACATCAGGCTTAAAAAAATTCCTTTTCCATTGACTTTCTAATATCTGCATGTCTTCATGTTTTCATAGTTTTTTTTCAACTTTGTTCCTTCTTACTAAAACGTGGTATCAGAATTGCTTTCACCTAGTCTACGCTGCCATCGTTGAGAACAGGTTGCTTTCAACTAAGTTGGCCTGAATCTATCATCTGGACTATTGGTTTACCAAACAGTTGTTAGTTTCTTGTAAGTATTGCCTACTATTGGCTACTGCATACTATTGCCTACTATGACTGCAAATGCTCTCCCAGCGATAAGGGATGATTGCCGCCCGTCGATCCTTCCTTGACTCCTGGCCCCTCTCCCAACTTCCACGACCTTCGAAATTGTGACCGCCTAATATCGCTCAAAGTTAACCTCTGACAAGAGCTACGGTAATATTCGCCGACCGGACCTCCCACGAGCCAACGTTCTGTGATCTATTCTGTTTCCTTGATGTTCCCTTAACTTCGAACAGCTCATTGTTACTAATAGATGTGCGTAAGGTTGACGGCCGCCTTGACTCTTATTGTTTCTTTGTTTTACACTCTCTGAGCTACTCCATTCGCCTAAACACTGTGCTTTTACTCTGTATTGGCCCACGAGAAAGATGCAGAGCTGTTAGTGAAGCCGTCGGCCAGACCACCCACGACACTCCACACAGGGCACACGGCTCTATGTTGCTGGTTTTGTTGTATTTTCGTCGTTTCTCTCCCATATACCATCGCCCGAGGACTGGCTCTTCGGACATATCTCCGCCAGGTAACCTCTGTCTGTTTATCTGCCCTGCTTGTGCCTCCTCCCTACATTTGCTGAAACACCGTGCCTTCCCCTTGCTCTGCCCCCAAGAAGAGCACTCACGTGCAGCCGTTGGCTGGACCACCCATGATGCTCCGCACGGGGCTCTTGGCTCCTTTGTTGTGCTCTACTTCACCCGAGACCTGCCGACTCTGGGTATATCCCCGCAATATAATCACCTCGGTCTGCTGCTCTGCCCGTTAATCTGCCCCCCTGCCCCCGTTACCTCCCGATGCTGAGAGGGACTGCGCCACACGTGGTCTCAGCTCATCAGCCCTCCTCCCGAGTGCGGAGGATATCTACTGAGCGCACGCTCCCGGCGTCTCAATTACCGCTCTCCTCAGGCAGTCGGATCGCCCATAAGGTAAGCGCTGGCACCTAGCTGATTGCACGCTCCTAATCTTCAAAATCAAACTAAACTCAATCCAACTAAAATGGCCGCCCCCGGTTGCTGAAAGAGTTTTCTTGACGCTCGCGCCCGGTGCGGCAAATGGCCTCTCCTCGCTCTTCCGCGGAATATTATCACTCTCCATCTCACCTTTAAGCTATATATGAATGCTTAAAACGGCCGCTCCGGTCTGCTGAGGGGCTCCTGATTGCTTTTGTAAGATCACGCCCGATGCATCATTTGCCCTGATCTCGCCCTACTCAGAATGTTCCACTCTCCCTGACTCCCCTATTACTGCTAGGCACTGCCACTACCCTTTTCCTATCCCACACACTAAGTAGATGTTACCTAGCATAAATCTCCCAATATCTTATCCTGAATTAGCCATAAGAACCACTCCTGATTGCGGTTGGGGTTTACTGCACTCTCGCTCCAGGAACCTCAAATGGCTTACTTCACTTTGGCTGCATGAGCTCCAAATGGCCTGACCTCGCTCCACTCAGTAAAGCTCACTCTCCCTGGCTCCCTCTAACAGTACCAGGCAATTGCACTACCATTACCTTTCCCACACTCAAAGGTTTTTGCATACTAATTAGATAGGTGCATCCCAGCGGCCTCCCCTATACCCCCACCTCAACACCCTTTCCTGCAAGACCTATACCCCACACCCTAACACCTTATCGTTCAAAATTCTACACCACTGAGGGTCATTCACTGGAAACCTCTCGACTCCCACCTCTCAATTAATACTCGTCGACATAATCCCACCCCGGCATGCCCCCCTCTGCTCAGTTCAGAATAGACTCCAGACTCCAGAAATTAGGTATGAATAGTCATACAATTAAATACTCGACCAACCTCTCCAAAAACGCGACCAAGTCTCTAAAACATAGACTACTCAAAGCCAACCCAGAAACCCTTATCTCTGACCCTTATTTCTGTCACAAAAAAAAAGGAGCGATTACTAATGACCTGATCTTTCATACTAAAAGAAGAGCTCAGTGGAGGATTGCGTTCCACTCTTTACTCAGAATCGCCTCGGCTAAGAAATTTCCTCACAGTATTAGACTATTGGCGATGCCCTCACCCACTTTTAGGGCAAACGCTACCATCTCCATCTATAACAATGGGACTATACTCATTCAGGCCACAGATCACAACCTGGCCATTTTTGATGAAAGATTCAACTTCATAAAAAAATTGCTGGACAATAACAAAGCACCTACTCACCCGTTGAACGACCTTACACTAACTCCAACCCAGGGTCAAATTGATCCCTCTCTATTGTCCCACAACCACCGGTCGACTGCCCCTCTTACCTCAAACAACTCTCTTAAGGCTCCAGACCCCCCCAGCCCCTCCTAGGATCCTCTTACTCATCCACTGTGCCTCGACCACCCATAATTCCCCTACTCCACTCCCGTCTGGTTGAGGAGTTTGCTATCCCTAGCCCAGTTCACCTCACCCATACCTCCCACTCTCCCTTTCCTCTGACCGCTCTCCCGCCTAACTCCCATTCCCCACTACTTCCTGGCCCACTCTCCACTTGGATTGCTACGCCCACTAACCCCCCCTCTAGCGTCCATTCGCCATGTTCGCCTCTCCACCTGAGACAGAAAGCCTCCTCGGAGGATGTCCCCACTCCCCCTCGTCCCCTCTCTGTGAACTCACCTACACCCACCACAGGGAACAGCACTCCTCCTCCCATCCACGTGAACTGTGAACCTCTCGCGGATCCAGCTGCCAAGCTCCTTGAAATAAACCAGGAACTTCTCAAGCTCAAAACGGCCTTCCAAAATCTCTTTAACACCACCGCTGACCTGGCCCTTGATCTCGTGTCCAACAAGAACTCGCAGGATCCCCGCCATTTGACCCTGCAGCACCGTAACCTATCTTCTCATGTCACAATGTCACCTACCGTCCCAGGGCTGAAGCCCCAGGCCCGAACTGGAATACCACCCCCTACCCCAACACCCCATCTAGAACCGCCAGATCCAAAAATCAGCTATCAGAACCAGACATTCTCTCCCTCCTCTGAGAGTACAACGACCCTCATAAGACCATCTCAGCCCCCTCTGGATCTTATGGATCTTCTCAAATCACCCCTTTAAATCACCCTGAAATGAGCAGTCCCAAGCAAGACAATTCTGAGGCCATACAATGCATCACACCTAACCCACATAGAGCCCCCAGACTTAACGCCAACACCCTAAACGCCAGCAACCTCATGCAGATCCCCATTTCACAGCCTTCCGTCATTGAACACAAAGCACTCCTGAAATGCCTGCTACTTAACTGTAGGTCAGCGGTGAAACATGCCACGGACCTTGCAGATCTCATCCTAGCTCAGGAACTTGACCTACTTATCCTCACCGAAACTTGGCTCACTGACTCCTCATGCCCCGTCCTTGACATTCTAGTCCCTCCCAGCCACAGCATTATCAGACTCGATCGAGTCAAGAAAACGGGTGGTGGCATAGCCTGTATTCACCACAGCTCCCTCTCAGCAAAACAGTCCCCCTCAGCTAATCTTTCATCATGTGAATATCTATCCATTGATATAACTACCAAGCTCAGACCCATTTGTAGCCTGCACATCTTCTACCACCCTCTGGGAGACAACCTCCCTTTATTGAACAAACTATGGAAACCATCTCCTCCAACCTGGGATGACACTGCCCCCAGATATTCCTTGGAGTCTTCAACCTCCACTGGAATGATCTGCATGATCAGGCAGTTTACAGTCTCAAAAACTTCCTAACTGATCTCTCCCTGTCCCAAATCTGTGACAATCCCACGCACAAACTAGGCTCGACCCTAGACCTAATCATCGCAAATCCAAATTCCATTCAACTCAACTCTATTCTCCCCTGCTACTGGTCTGACCATCACTATATCACCTTCCATATCCATGAAAGCTGGACCTCCAAAAGATCACAACCACTAAAACTTAAACAGTGGAAAAGATCGCTACACAGTACCAGCATAAATGCGCTAATTTCTCACTGCAATATCTCCCTTCAGCCCCCTGCTAACATGGACTACGTTCACGACCTCACTGAACACTATAACAACTCCATGTTGTCTGCCCTGAACGCAACTGCCCCCCTTCAACTAAAAAGGATACCCATCAAAGACTCCAAACCATGGTTTAATGACACCCTTAATTCGGACAAACGCAGCCTTAGACTAGCAGAACGTGCATGGAGATCAACTCCATCAACTGAGCTACTAAAAACTCTTAGACTAAAAAGGAGCAGATACAATAAACTCATCAGAACGGCTAAAGCAAACTTCTTTAAAACCTAATTTGACAAAGTCAAAATTCGTCCAAAAAGACTCTTTGAGCTGATTAAGTCACAATCTAATAACACCTCCGGCCAATCACCCCACATCTCCTCCTGCCCTCAGCCGAACTGTGACGCAGTTGCTGACTTCTTCCTCGCTAAGGCGAATAAGATCGAATCTGACCTCAAAACGGCTCTCACCAAATTCGCTCCCTCTCCTGACTCTCCTGATTACTCCCTACCCGCCCCCCCCTATGCTGTCCTTCCTCTCCCCTAAAAACAACGCCTCTTGGAGCCAATTCACGCCCCTCAATGACACTGCCATCCTCAGCATCCTATCGACCCTGAAACCCTCAAATAACTTCAATGACCCCCTCCCCCCAACTTCTTTAAAGAAATTATAGGAACACTAGTCCCGCTCTGGTCCAAGATCATCAACGCCTCGCTTCTCCAAGGGGAGATCCCGGACTGCCTGAAGGCGGGCATAGTTCTCCCTATTCTCAATAGGCTGACCCTGAAGACCTGAATAACTATCGTCCAATCACAAACATTCCTACCCTGGCTAAACTCCTCGAGAAATGTGTACATGATCAACTGCGCAAACACATTGACCATTTCCAACTCCTCGATCAATTCCAATCGGGCTTCCGCTCTGGCCACAGCACGGAGACGGCCATCACTCATATAGTGGATGATGCCCTATCTATGCTTGACCAGAACGAAGCTTGCCTACTAATACTTCTCGATCTCTCATCTGCTTTTGACACGGTCAAACATGACAACCTACTTAACCTCTTGGAAGGTAGGATGGGACTCTCAGGCACTGTCCTACAATGGTTTGCCTCTTTTCTCCACAACAGAACACAAAGAGTCAAATCCAATCAAACTCTATCCAACTCCAGTCCCTGCACACTTGGTGTACCACAAGGTTCCTCACTCTCCCCCACACTCTTCAACCTCTTCATGGAACCACTGACTGTAATCCTCAAAGATTCCAACATTCAATACCACATGTATGCGGATGATACACAACTGTACATGAAACTATCTTCACCAGATGATATCCAGTCGCTCAACGGAACCCTACACAAAACCTTAAACTGGCTAACCTCCAACCACCTCAAACTAAACGCCCTTAAAACTGAATTCCTCCTCATCTCACCCACTAGGCAAACCCCCACTGTGGTGAACTTCCTCACAAACCTCACTGCTCTCAACTGCACACCACACATCATTGACTCCACAAAATCATTGGGTGTTGTACTAGATAAGAATCTAAACATGCAAGACCACATTAGAGCATTGACCAAAGGAGTGAATTACCATCTGAGCATCATAAGAAAACTCAAACCTTACCTCCCACAAGATGACTTCAAATCGGCGGTGCAAGCACTTGTCATCTCAAGACTCGAATACGGCAGTGCCACTCTATGCGGTCTCCCCAAACTCAGCCTGGCCCCACTCCGAGCTTCTCTGAATGCTGCGACTAGACTTGTCACTGGTTCCAAGAAATCCAACCACATCTCGCCGGACCTGAAAGCACTCAACTGGCTCCCATTTGAGGCAAGGAACCAGTTAAAAATTGCCTGTATGACCTGTAGAGCACTACACTTCAATACCCCTCTGTACCTGAAAAATAAACTCGAACTATCTGGTAGTGCTCGGACCTCTAGGAGCACCAGCACTCTGCTCCTTAAGCCAAAGAAATTTAAAAAACTGAAAATGTACAAACGCACTTTCTCCGGCATTGCCCCGAGAATTTGGAGCTCCCTACCGGTTGAAACAAGACTGATTCCATCAACTTTTGCCTTCAAAAGGGAAGTGAAGGCACTACTGATGAACAATGCGCTGAACTAGTAGCCTCTCTCCCTCGCCGCCCTGCCTGCTTTAGCGTAATGTGTTACCAACTGGCCTCTGCTAAGGCCCTGTATCGCCCCTACTGTGTTATTGCTGTTCCTAATGTAACTTCTCGTAACTGCTACCGGCCTCTGTCACGGCCCATGTTCGCATGTCCTCTTGTCACTGTTGATTCTGATGTAGACTGCCTTAAATGCCGTAACTGCCTTAATTTTCTCCCGCCGCTATCGCCGCTATCGACCTGTATCCCCCTCAACCTTCATGTAAAGCGCTCTGATACCCGCTTGGGTCATGTTCGCGCTATACAAAACTTTTTAAATAAATAAATAAAATAAAAATTGCACGTCAGTGTGCCCAAAGTTGTACTATGGTACAAAAACCTGGAATTGACTTACATCCTCTTTTCTGAGCAAGAATAGGGACACTATTCGGAGCACATAGTTATGAGCACATATACAGCAAACATCAAGGGAAGCAGTACCCATCTGCTGTACATATAAACTTTTCTACACATCACAACATCTTTCAGGTATCATCACTATTAGACCTGTCAGCTTTAGGGTAGTCTTTCCCCCAGACTTTTTGCATGCTTACCTCCTCTTTTTGTTGACTTTGTGCACTTTACCATTGCTGACTAGTGCTAAAGTGCATGTGCTTCTCCCCTAAACATGTTACATTTGGTATATCCACAATTAGGATATTTAATTTGTCTGTAAGTCCCTAGAAGAGTGCACTACCTATGCCCAGGGCCTGTACATTAAATGTTACTAGTGGTCCTGCAGCACTGATTCTGCCACCCACACACGTAGCCCATCAAACATGTCTCAGGCCTGCCACTGCAGAGCCTGTGTGTGCAGCTTTAGTGCCATTTGGACTTGGCATTTAAAACCCCTCGCAAAGTAGGTAGGATATGTACTTTTAAGTTTTGCATGTTCTGGTAGTGAAAAACACCTACATTTGTTTTTTAACTTTGGGAATTTCTTATTACACTTTTAAGCTGTAATTCCTGATTGAGATGGAGTAGCTATGTCATGTTTTATATCTTTGGAATGGTAATGATAAATCCTCTGGTAAAGTTAGATTTAACATTACTATTCTACAAATGCCACTTTTAGAAATTTGGCATTTCTCTGCTCTTAAAGCTCTGTGTGCCTGCAGCCTGCCTCTAATACACGTCTGAGGTGGGTTGTTGTATTCCGCTTTAGGTGTCCGTATATAGGTTTTCCTGAAACGTCCTTATATAGGCACAATTCGCATTGCCCTTATATAGGCATAAGATCCCAGTCCTTATTTAGGCATTAGCCATGCTATCCAAATACAGGCATGGTCACTTACCTCCGTCCACCCTAACGTCACACCGAGTTCTTAGAAGCCAGACCCTTAAGCTCTTGGGAGTTCCCCTAGCACAGGATTATTGATTTCTCCAAAAACTCATTTATTATGCATGAACCGCTATACCTTAAGGGTTCATTCCTGACGTCTTCCGGTGCCCGACTTTACGTCAATACTAACATTCCAAGGCACCTACCAGGTATAAATATACCTCCCCTTGCCCAAGCAAGTAGGAGGAGACCTCGACTTTAGAGGAGCCCATGTCCCGGCCTGACGCACTGACAAGAGACGCTGTCATCCCTGCTCGCAGAGAATCCAGCTCCCAGTGTTCTGACTCCCTTCGCGGGGTGTTAGAGTTCGAGACCCGGAAGGAGATTCCAACCTCTCTCATTCTCAAGGTTTGGAGCTGACTAGAACCTAGAGGGACTCTTGGCATACTAGACTTGGCATACTAGACTTGGCATACTAGACTTGGCATACTAGACTATAGCATACCATACTATAGAATACATCACCTACTTCTTACCTTGCCCTACACCTAGGTTAGGTTAGGCACACTGGGGTAGAACTAGTTAGAGAAGCATCTTATGAGTACTCGCATTTTTAGCTTATGTTATTTATGTATATGAATATATGTGTCATAGCTAAAAGCTAATGCTAGCGCAGTATTATTTCTTTCTACTGCTTACGCTGTACATTATATATCTCGCATACTGTCTTGTGATCATAACAGCTCATATCTCTTACACGAGAAACAAGACTGTTCAATAAATCCTTTTATTGAAACGCCCTTCTATTCTTTCTGTGTAACTCTGAAGAAACTAAGCATGCACGATTAGCTGAGTGAAACTGTTATCTATTGTTTCCACGATTCTGAGAGTGTTCCGATTCTAAAGGGAAACAAAGTTGTCATGTTTATGCGGTTGTCAGAAACTACTCCCTTCTTGTTTACAAGGAGTTTCTAGTGGCCTCTGAGTTAGCTGGCACAAAGTAATTAAGTTTAATATACTCGATAGGGACATACTGACCTCAGTCCTTTGTCAAACCTATAGGGTATATTATTCCAATGCGTAGAGCCTATTAGGGAAATAGGAACTACACTACATGGCGCCCAACGTTTGGTAAGGCACTAATTTAATGCTAGATACTGAGTAACTCAGTTGTGCTTTTCTCTCAGAGACCCCTACTCACATACTCCATAAGACGTCAGGAGTGGGTAGGGTTAAATATCCGCCAAAGCTAAATAGGACAAAAAATCCTATATATATTAGCTGTTTGGTTTGTTCAACGTTGAAGGATACAGTGTTCCAAAATATTGTGCACCTTATCTTTTGTTTCCTTGAAACTTGTTCTACATTTTTCAAAAAACAAATGTCCATACATGGGGATAATGGCACCGAGAACGGTGTAGCTGCGGCTGACCCAGTCGTAGCAGCTTTTAATTTTGCAGGTTTAAAAGAAGCCGATGAGGGTGTTATAAACATCCATCCAAACTTAAGGAGAGCCATCACTCTAAAACTTTTAAAACACTGTCTACCACCAAGAGGTGGTAGAGTAGTTTTCGTGATAGAGGCACACAAATCCTTTCAGACAGAGGTATTCTATTCATGGATAGTATTCCCAGAATCAAATCCAAAAACAAAACTATTTCACTTCTTTAAAGAAGATGAACCACCAGAGGAATATATTCCTTTCGAGGATATTGAAATTCCACTCACATACCAGGAGCATGATCTCTGGTTTAAAGGCGCCCTAAAACATCACAAAAACATTACCAGGCTCGGTCCACTAGGTAGACCAGGAGCAACATGGCCGATTCTAGCCGGCTACACACCTCATCCTGACATCGATGTAATGTCAGACGAGGAATTACTTACTCAACTACAAGAGTTAATAAACATTTACAGACAATTAGTCCAATATGTCATGCGGACTTTCACAGTCCAACCACCAATGACAATTCCAAATCAAACCCCTCAACAGGGGAATACACTAAAAATTACTCCACAGACTTTACACGCAGTCATGGGTAAAATGCCCACAAAACGTGAGCAAATTCCATTCTGGATAGCTCAAAAAATTTCTCAAATCGAAGCAGTATTTCCAAATACTAGCCCTTATGAGAAACACAGAATCCTAACAATCTGTTTACCAATGGGGATCACACCACAACTGGAAGATTGCACCACTTGGGGCGCAGTCTTTGCTGCCATCTATACTAAAACACATGGTGTTCCATCAATTGCAGTAATACCAGATGTCCTGAAACAAATTCAAAACGAATACGGAGCAGAACCTGCTCTGAATTTAGGTATGAAATTACTGAAAAACTTCGACCAGGTCTCAACAATAATATTATCTAATATTAAAGGGGAGGCAGCATCAGTGGCGATCCGCCAACACTTAAGGGAATTTGATGTTACAGAACATCAACATGAACTACCCAGAATAATGGAACAATCTTATGCAGAATTAGGCAGAGATAGTTTGGGTGGAAAACCATTGAAGCCAAAACTATCTGAAAGTCCTGAGAAGGACTCTATTAAACAAACTCCTACATCTTCTAAAAAGAAGTGGGAAACTAATAAACAAAATTCAAAAGAGAGACGTTCTCAATCCCGAGGTAGGTCTCCTCAAAAGGAACCCTCTGAAAGGAGGTATAACCTCAGGAATAGGGATAATATAAGGAAACCTGACAGGCATCAAGATACTGATACACGGTATTCTCGTACGTTCAGATATCGTCACAGACATCAGAAAGAAGAGGACGGTCAGACACAGAGAAGAACGCGTGAAATCCAAAGACGATAAACACGTTCAGAAAAATAAATCAAAACCTCAATTCACAAAGAAGAAGGTAGCAGGTCTGAAGATCAGACATGCCGAGAATACTGAGAACACAGCTCAAGAACGGAGAATGGGCTCAGACAATGCTGGACAGTGCAGCAGAAGTAACAATAACTCGCCAGAACCTGAAGGAACTTCTGGAGATAGAGGACTTGAATGAGTACATCACAGTAGAGACTGTAGACACCAGGGTTAGTACTCCACAAAAGTTATATGAAATAACACTCCGAATGGAGGGAGACATACCAAGAAAAGTGAAAATACTCTTTTGGGAGAAACTTTCCAGGGGTTATGATATACTTCTAGCAGAAAAGGACTGGCCACCAAATTTTGTCAGGGAGTGCCCACATGGTGAGGACATCATTATGCCTGTCTTCTCCAACCATATTCCAATTCACCTAAAATATACTTATGCCAGGAAATGGGCAGTTGCCCAGGACCCAGCATTATACAAAAATCATGTAGGATGGGATTAGGACTCACCTCACCACAAAATACATCTAAAAAATCAACCTACTGCACAAAGGCAGTACCCAATAAAGCAAGAAGCTAAAAAACAGGTCAGGGAGATCTTAGATCAACTTGAATACCAAGGGGTGATTGAAACATGCACCTCCTCAATGAACAATCCTTTGTTTCCTGTATCCAAACCAGACAATACATATCGTCTAGTTTTGGATTACAGACACTTGAACACTTGTTCAAAAACATTTGCAGTGCAAAATGCACATAGTACAGCATTAATGAATAACATTGGGCGTAAAAAATATAAAACGACATTAGACATTTCAAATGGTTTCTTTTGTCAAAACATAGCACCTGAAAGCAGGTACTTAACAGCTTTCTCAATAATGGGGACCCAGCGTCAATTTTTTAGACTCCCACAAGGGTTCAGAAACAGCACGGGGTTATTCTCAGCAAGAGTAGCAGAGTTACTACAAATTTATGATGAGGCATTGTCATATGTCAATGACATCTATCTGACAGACGATGACCTAGATAGGAACTTGAATAGGGTGAGTACCATTATATTGGGCTTCGCCTCTGAGGGCTATAAATTCAACTTTAAAAAATCCAGAATTGCCCATCTCAATGTCCTTTTCCCAGGATATGAGCTTTCAAGTGAAGGCAAGAGCCTGGCAGCTAACTTTTTAGAAAAGTGCGCGCTGCTCCAACCTCCAAAAACGCTGAAAAACGTACAATCCATCTTGGGTTTCCTAAATTTTGGAAGAACTTACATTCTAAATTACGCAGAAAGGGTTAAACCTCTGTACGAATTATTCAAACCTGATTTTTCAACAAAACATTGGACAGAGTAACACACAGAAATCCTGCGTTCACTCCAAGCTAACATGTTAGCAACAAATCACTTACAAACATGCGTAAATATACGCAATTTAGTGATCCGAATAATTTCGGGTCAATGCGGATTCACCTATTTAACATTTAATGAGGGTGAAAAAGTACCAATAACATACAAATCACATTTGTATACACAAGCAGAAATGCGCTTCACTTCAACAGAAAAAATACTGACAGCAGTTCAAACCACTGTAGCAATAGAAAGAGCTCTAGCCCAAGGGAAACGCATTATTGTCGTAACTCCAGTACCAGCCTTAGAGGCGGTTACAAAAGCGAGCATTTCAAATGCAAAAGCTTTACATCCTAGATGGATACAATGGGTTAATTCTCTTGCTGCAACAGATGTTGAATATGTTTTTGATCCTGATTTAAAAACACAAGCGTTCCTGCAATATGAACATGAATGTCCTCTGCCCACTGAAATTCTGCCTCTCGATCAGTACGAATTCATAATTTACACTGACGGATCAGCACAAAATGCTACAGGGAGTAAGCGAGCTTACAGTGCAGCGTGCGCAATCGTTAAAGGTCGCATGGAAGATGGTAACTTCAGACCAATGGTCACTAAAACTCAATCTCTAGGAGATTGTACAGCTCAGCGAGCTTAACTACAAGCATTCAAACTGGCACTTGAAAATACAGATCGCGAATTCCCCACACTTAGTGTGCGATTCTTTTACTGTGTTCATTCGTATAATGAATATATACAGAATTGGCTTGAAAACGGGTTCAAAGATGCAAAAGGTGGCACAATAAAGAATAAAACGCTTTGGGAACAAGTAGTTCTGTTGAGAAACGAACTACCAAAAGCTCACGTGATACACACGCTGAGTCATCAACGTGATGGCGTTCACGTTGCAGGGAATTCATTGGCTGATGAAGCCGCAAAGGGGGCTGTTCAGACGGCTTCCGTAGCTGCGATCACTCGTTAAAAAACGAGAATAGACAGTGAGATATTGTTGGCTGTCAATGCTTCAAGCAAAGGCAGTGGTGCAGCGTTACCCCAAAAAAATTCCACTGAAATACTCTTATGTAATTGATGCAAACAACGTTCCTTTTGCTCGAATCCCTGGAGTGGGGGATAGGGTAATACCAAACATGGGGGCAGATCTACAAGAAAGTGCCGCAGCGTGGCGCTGCAAGCCCTTTGGCTGCGCCACGCTGCGGCACTTTCAGAGCACAGGAATGCAACATATTTACAAGAATATGTCGCATTCCTGTGCTCTCCCTGCGCTGGCGCACAAACAGCTGCCAAGCGCCGGCGCAGGCACCCTTGCACCATGGTGCAAGGATGCCTGCGCCATGGGGAGATTGTTTCTGTGCAGGAAGGGGCACCTTTCTGCACAAAAACAATCAGTACAGGCTTTTTCCTCTTTCAATGCGTGCTGCAGAATGCAGCACGCATTGAAAGAGGTAAAACGAGGAGAAATGAAAACATTTCTCCTCGGTGCGCCTCGCTACGCCACCTCTAGGGTGGCGTAGCTTCAGACGCATCTCCAGAGTTACGATTTCTCGTAATTCTGGAGATGTGTCTTGTTCCATGGGTGTTGCGTGGGAACACCCACAGCAACACCCATGGAACGCCCCTTCACCACAAAGTGCTGCGTGAGAAGGGACGGTATTTACAAGGAGAGGAAAAGTCACGCATGGTGGCTTTTCCTCTCCTTGTAAATATCGAGGAGCCCCCTGCGCCACCAGTACGTCACGAAAAGTGACGTACTGGTGGCGCAGGGGGCTTGTAAATCTGCCCCATGGAACGTAGAGCAGCTTTGATTTATGAAGCACATCTGGGGGAGGGTCTGTCACATCAAGGGATCTCTAAAACAATATTAACATTAAAAGAGATGTACTGGTGCCCTGGAATGAATACACAGATTCACATCTTCATCAATGACTGCAGAGACTGCAATAGACAGACTAGTGCAGAACGCCACCAGACACCATGCTACAAGGTAGCTTGCCCAGTGCAGACACCATTTTTAGACGGCATTAGACTATCTACGCGCAGGCGTCCTTTTGGACAAATGCAATCCCACAAATACTAAGTCAAGGTTCCTATGGATATGGCCTCAGCGCTCGGCTGACGCTCGAACTGTTATAAAAGATTTGCGAGTCTTTATCGGCACATACGCAATTGGCATACTATACTCTGACCAGGGCCCTGCGTTTAGCTCTCGGGCTTACAAAGAAGCCATGGCCAGTTTGGGTGTAGCATTGCGGTACTCCTCTCCGTTTCATCCTGAGGGAAATTCTGTTGTGGAAAGGAAAAACCGGAACATAAAGCAGTCTATAACAGCTAGAGTATTAGGTTCGGGTGATGGGTGGGTCAAACATCTTTATGGAGTCCAACGCTCATTAAATAATTTGCCAAGAAGTTCTCTAGGGGGGTCACTCCATATGATGTCCTATTTGGGACAAGAATGTGGGTTCCTGATCTCCAATGTAAAGGCACAGTGGTGGAAAATAAACCCTTTGATATCAAAGATCGTTTGGCTGTTTTACAGGATCTAAATGAACTAAGATCGAAACAAAGCAACGTGTTCCTGAAGCCAACCACCACTGGGGAAAAACTGGCAGTCCCAGCAAGGCCTGTCTGGATCCCAAAAGTTGGGGATCTAGTCAGAGAGAAGATTGCGGACAAGAAGGAATTTGGACCTTCTTACAGACAACCAGTACCTGTCCTAGCCATACACGGAACAAGAACAGTACTTCTGCCGCCCCTTGCTGGAAAAAAGGAGAAAAGATTTGTGTCAATCGACCTCATCAAACCACAGTATGTAGCCAATACTAAATAGTAGGCCTCGTGGACTCCAACCTAGTAGCAGACGCACTCCTCTCGCTACTATCCAAGAGGTTCAGACTGAAAGACTCATAACCATCGAGAATTCAGCAGTAACAGATGAAGGACTAAGCAACAATGCTATGGAACTCATCCCTCTTGAAACTCAAGTAACAGTTCGTCCAGATACACCTGTTTACACCAACGTAACACGTGATCTATTGGTTCCAGCGAGTTCAACAAATCATGATGCAATTCCAACAATTGACCGAACTGCTTCTGGCTATTTCATTAACTTTGATACATTTTCTGAGGATCCGAGTGAACCTGAAACGACGCCAGCCCTACAAAAAACTTTCAAACAACAAGTACAAGACCTTTTTCATTTCATGAAAGAGGCTTATCTGGTTTCACCATGGATTGAACTATGGATTATTTCTGGAATATTTTTCTTCCTGCTTTGGCTAGCTTTGGTTATGACTCTTAGCGTGCTTATAAATGGCAGATACATCCATATGGACACTGAAAGTAAAAATGTGAACTTACTTTTAAAACCACACAAATCATCCCATCGTGAAGCAAGAGACTTGTCAGCAGTGAACATCACAGCCGTTCCTATACAGGATGGTATAGTGTGGGACAAAATCGATTTCGATATATTCGGCCCCACGGAACTTTTGAACATTCCACAATTATTTAAAATTTCATTAAGTGATTTTATTACCTCCAGTACCTAGTCTGATGATTGGGACTTTGAGACTGTAAATGATATGATGTCTGATCTAGAAAAGTCTGCTGCATTCTCTAACAATGAATACTTGGAGGGTTCATCAGACTATGAACAGCTTTATTGTTACAACCACTATGGTCATCATTTTTTGCATAAATCTGCAACACCTAGAAATGTGTTTATGTTTAACCAATGGGAACATTGTCCTACACTGCCAAAGGATAGTTTAAAAACGTTTGCCAAAAAGTTTCCATATTTTTCAGGGTACAATACATCTGATCCAGAAACGTTTTACTATAAAAATGTAAACAAAACAGGACAGAAAATTATGTTAACTAATACAAAACAGATTTATTCTGCAGCCTTTATTACCCAACTGTCTAGACAAGGATTTGACTTTTGGTAAGACACAATAGACACAATCTGTCTGGGGTTCTAAATATTGGCAAGTGCAGGGGATAGAAGCTTTGTTTAGAGCATGTATCATCCCACATCAAATAATGTTTTTGAATGACACTGTGCAACAAACGTCTTGCCTTGGTTTAGCCAAGATCAAAGACATGAACATACCTTCTGTACCAACACCTGCAAGTAATAGCACTACACAGGGAGCAGTCACAGTAGACACAATACTACAAAACAACAGAACAGATCCTGATTGGAAAAAATGGTTACTCTGGCCCACAGACACAAACATCTGTCAAGAAAGATTCCTGAATAGAAGACAGGGCTTTACTATCCATAGGCCAGACCCACGTTATGTTCAACGACAACCTCCGGGGGTAGTAACAACATACAGTGTAGGAAAATTGTGCCTCGACTGGTTACAAAAAACTACACTCGAGGATGTGAAACAACACTTATCTTTACTTAAAGAAGACGCAGACCTTAGGGATTTCTTGCTAGGACCAAGAAAACCGCGTCAAAAACGTTTCATATATGCCGGCATTTATGCTGCTTATAATGAAGTATGGAAGGTTTCACAGGCAGAGGCCGCAGAAAGAATACGTGAGCTTGATCTTATTAACTTAGAGAAATCTCTCTCTGTGGTCGACAATGGGTTAACAACTTTGTCATCCAGAATTTATTCATTGGACAACATTGTATCCTCTGCTATTGACATACTGGAACTAGATTTAGCCATGTTACAGCAAGGCCAATCTCAGTTACGTTCTATTATGTTATTAGGCTGGACGCTGCAATCTTTGCGTGCAGGCTATGTGCCTTGGCGTTTTATCAACACGTTGTCTCTGTTTTCAGAATACAATCTAACGGATAAACAGATCGAACTGGCACAAAGGAGAGCAAAGTATACAGTGCTGAGCATTGAAAAACTGGAAAAATTACCATTTACGGTAGCAGAAAAACCAACTACAGAATGGCTTATCCATGGCAAAATAACTCTGCCTGTCACTACTTTTCAGTTTCAGTATTGTCTCAAACAAATGCAAGCAGGCAAATATGAAAGGTTGGGTAAAGAATACATTAAGACATCCTGGGATTTACCTTACGAATACAGATGTTGGAGTGGGGATCGTGAAGTGTTTCTAAGCGGTACACACTGTGAAAATACACTAAGCGGTTCACTCATATGTCAGGACATTTCTTTACACGGGGCTTGTAATGGTTCTGTGGCAAATTTGTCCTGCCACCAGCAGGGTACACCAGCTACTGTGATTAATCCAACGTTTGGCCAACTTTCTAACGGGAGTTACCTCATGTTGAAGGATCAGAGTTGCTGTGGCATGTTGCCACTCATCCCATATCTGGTAACGGTCGACTCCAGGGTTACTTATTGTATGCAAGTATTGTTCCCCCCAATAGACACAGTCAGGGAGTCGCCTCTATGGCCTTCATTGATTGTTTCTTTTATACGTTTTGATACTTTAAGCAGAATGAAAGCCATGCTTTTGCAGCAAACCTTTGACCTCGGCCAAAGAAATCTATGATTTACAAATTGCAAGGACTTCGGCTGAGATACAGGCTCTAATTCGTACAAACTGCCCTATACATTTCGTAGAAATGATGGGACGTATCTTAAACATGTCTGATACGAGCGGGATTGTACATGTATTTAAGACCATCTGTTCAGGACTGTTAACACCTTTTCAGGCAGTACTCGGAATCATTCCAAACTTCGCACATTCGGTGTTTGGTGGTGTGCCATTAATTCTAGCCCTGGTTGCAGGAATCCTGTTTTTATTCCTACTACTACGCTATGGCAAGCCTATGAACCTGCGTCACTCCCAGCAATTTGGAGAAAGCTCTCCTAGAACGGAAGTGCCGTGAGCGCATAGTGCAACTTTTGGGCATACCTCGTCTACGGGAACTTAATACAACGTGGTTTCTGTCATTTAGACCAATCTGGCAAGATTGCATCTTACCTGTTCTACGCTGCCTGCTTTGCGGTGAAGAATGCATGCTAGACACCTGTCTAACACTCCCATCAGTCATGCCAACGGATATCGATACTCTGCTGGACCCGATAACGGCCCATGCTCTGTGTTGTCCCCAGAGGCTACCAATCCTGATGACGACATTCCTTGAGAAATCACAGACGCTTCCTGCTGCTGCTGAGGTACGAGATGGATCAACAGGCACACAGGTAACAACGGACGCGAACATTGCTGCGGCATCCTATGCTGAAGGCGATGCTTCACATCTCTGTGCAGTTAACCTTCTGAACGAGGTATTCCAACTGTCACCGACATCGGTAGACGATCTTTTGTCTACAGAAATAGATGATTTCATGTTTACACCAGACCCATACACTGACTTTGATTCGGCTCACAGTGTACCAGGGAAGCAATGAATTTGGCCTCCATATTTTCAAAACAGAACAAAACTTGGAACTCTTCCTAAAAATTGACTCTTTTCTTTTTCTCTGTTTTGAAAATACATGGCAATTCAATCTGCTTACAGTAGAACTATTCATATAAAGTGGACTTCTTTGAATACTTCCAGGGACACATTGTCAACTTAATTACCACAATTTTATTTAGTACCATGATATGCAATGGCTTTGATTTTTGAAAACTTGTCAACCATTTCGTCATATGTATATATTTCTGTTTATTCATCCATGTTGCATTTATTTCCAATATATGCTTAGAATGAAAAAATGCTTTAAAATGTACAGTACCTATTGCATTACATGTTTTAGCAACAGTTCTTTTAAAACTTCTTTTAATATGCTTTTAGAAATGTTTTTAGCAACATGTGGTACTCAGTTTAATGTTTAGCATTTCATGTTTAGCATTTAGTACTATCGTTCATTCAAAAGTGGAGTGGGTGTTGTATTCCACTTTAGGTGTCCGTATATAGGTTTTCCTGAAACATGTCCTTATATATGGCGGGGCTGTTCCCAACATCACTGGGAACAGCCCCGCCACCCACCGACCACGTACGCAACCTAGGGGTCATCCTCGACCCCACCCTCTCCATGACTAAGCAGGTCAACGCCGTTTCCTCATCCTGCTTCAACATCCTCCGAATGCTCCGCAGGATCTTCAAGTGGATCCCCACCGAAACAAGAAAAACAGTCACCCAGTCCCTCGTCACCAGCAGGCTGGACTACGGAAACGCCCTCTACGCAGGAACGACGGCTAAGCTCCTGAGACGGCTGCAACGCATCCAGAACGCCTCTGCACGTCTTATCCTCAACATCCCCCGACGCAGCCACATCACACCCCACCTGAGAGACCTGCACTGGCTCCCTGTCAACAAGAGGATAACCTTCAAGCTCCTCACTCACACACACAAAGCACTCCACAACTCCGGACCAGCCTACCTCAACAGACGACTCAGCTTCTACACCCCCACCCGCCAGCTCCGCTCGACCAGCCTCGCCCTCGCCACAGTCCCCCGCATCCGGAAAACGACAGCCGGCGGCAGATCCTTCTCCCACCTCGCCGCCAAGACCTGGAACACCCTCCCCACCAACCTCCGACAGACCCAAGACCTACTGGCCTTCAGAAGACTTCTCAAGACCTGGCTTTTCGATCAGTAGCAGCACCACCCCCCTCTTCCCCCAGCGCCTTGAGACCCTCGCGGGTATGTAGTGCGCTTTATAAGTGACATGATTGATTGATTGATATAGGCACAATTCGCATTGCCCTTATATAGGCATAAGATCCCAGTCCTTATTTAGGCATTAGCTATGCTATCCAAATACAGGCATGGTCACTTACATCCGTCCACCCTAACGTCACAACGAGTTCTTAGAAACCAGACCCTTAAGCTCTTGGGAGTTCCCCTAGCACAGGATTATTGATTTCTCCAAGAACTCATTTATTATGCATGAACCGCTATACCCTAAGGGTTCATTGCTGACGTCTTCCTCTGCCCGACTTTACGTCAATACTAACATTCCAAGGCACCTACCAGGTATAAATATGCCTCCCCTTGCCCAAGCAAGAAGGAGGAGACCTCGACTTTAGAGGAGCCCGTGTCCCGGCCTGACGCACTGACAAGAGATGCTGTCATCCCTGCTCGCAGAGAATCCAGCTCCCAGTGTTCTGACTCCCTTCGCGGGGTGTTAGAGTTCGAGACCCGGAAGGAGATTCCCACCTCTCTCATTCTCAAGGTATGGAGCTGACTAGAACCTAGAGGGACTCTTGGCATACTAGACTTGGCATACTAGGCTTGGCATACTAGGCTTGGCATACTAGACTTGGCATACTAGACTATAGCATACCATACTATAGAATACATCACCTACTTCTTACCTTGCCCTACACCTAGGTTAGGTTAGGCACACTGGGGTAGAACTAGTTAGAGAAGCATCTTATGAGTACTCGCATTTTTAGCTTATGTTATTTATGTATATGAATATATGTGTCATAGCTAAAAGATAATGCTAGCGCAGTATTATTTCTTTCTACTGCTTACGCTGTACATTATATATCTCGCATACTGTCTTGCGATCATAACAGCTCATATCTCTTACACGAGAAACAAGACTGTTCAATTAATCCTTTTATTGAAACGCCCGTCTATTCTTTCTGTGTAACTCTGAAGAAACTAAGCATGCACGATTAGCTGAGTGAAACTGTTATCTATTGTTTCCATGATTCTGAGAGTGTTCCGATTCTAAAGGGAAACAAAGTTGTCATGTTTATGCGGTTGCCAGAAACTACTCCCTTCTTGTTTATAAGGAGTTTCTAGTGGCCTCTGAGTTAGCTGGCACAAAGTAATTAAGTTTAATATACTCGATAGGGACATACTGACCTCAGTCCTATGTCAAACCTATAGGGTATATTATTCCAATGCGCAGAGCCTATTAGGGAAATAGGAACTACACTACAGGGTGACAGCTTGAACTTGTGCATTTCTTCTAGACAGCCACACACAAAGTAAGGTTAGGTGTGTCTGAGTGTCCATCTGCATCTTTATGGCTTATCCTGGGCAAGATGGGAGGGAGGAGCTGACACCTGAAAAGGCAGTGTTTTGTTGCCACACAAAGGGTTGATTACTCCCTGCAGATAGTCGGGAGCCAGGGCTGGAAAAAAGGACTTCTGTGCACTTTAAAGACCCTTCTTCAAAGGCACAACTGGGTATAAGTACTGGGTCTCTGACCCCATCAAATCAGACACTTCTAGACCTATAAAGAACCTCTGTTACAAGGACTACTATGCTGCTACAAGGACTGTCACTCTGCTGGACTGCTGTCCTGGAAAGATTGCTCTTCTGCTGTGCTGCCCTGCTGCCTCCTGCTCTCTGACCCTGCTGAGGGAGAGCTGAACTCTGCCTTGAACCCAGAGTGATCCCCAAGGGCGTGTTGGCTTGCCTCCTGTGACTCAGGGATATCAAAGTCTCATCATGAGCTCCTGTGCCTAGTCCATTGGAAGTGTACCCAGGTGCTTGCTATATTGGAACTGACGCATCCTCTGATTGCCTGAAGCAGAACCAAAACATTGGCCCTGTTGCAGGAGTGGACACAGCGCATACCACTAAGAACCAGCGCATCACCTCTAGAAACTAACACATCGGATCCACGCATCGCTGCTGCAGCAGTTTGGGAAGATCGACGCATCCCCTCAACTCCGTGGAAAACCCTGGTGCATCACACTCAGAACCAATGCCTCTCTGCTTCATCTTTAGACCTGAAGCATTGCCACAACTGCATGAAGAAAATCAACGTATCACCTCGACTGCAGGATCGACCATGATGCATCGCTCGGCTCCACCCTGCATCTTGCGGTTGCGACTAGAATCAAGGTATTTTGTTCTGCTCTCCTGCGTGGCTCCTGCATCCGGCCTGTGCTCCATGGCGGTCAGCCTGAACTTTTGACTTTGTCCCGGTCCAGCACGAACAGATAACCCCCCTAGGCACTTATTGCTTCTAAGTGCTAAGAACACTTTTCTTCTTTCAAAAATTCATATCTCAAATTCTACTTATGGGATATTTGTCATTTTGGTCTTGATTTACCTATAACACTATTGTCTGATTTTCCTATAACCTGGTGTCGAGTCTTTTTGTTGTGTTTTCATTGTGTTACTGTGTGTTGTGTTGTACAAATACATTACATATTGCCTCTTAAGTTTAGACTGACTGCTCTTTGTCAAGCTACCAGAGTATGAGCACAGGTTAACTTTTAGCATGTATCTTTATTTCCCTGAGTAGGATTGTGGTTCCTGCTTGGACAGGGTGCATATCTCTGGCAACCAGAAAACCATTTTCTAACAATCATGGAGGACAAGACAGATGTATGCGGGGTTATGACTTATCTATGAGAAGAGAATGCAGAAAAGTGCACTTAGTCCCACCCCGTTATGTGCACTACAGTTTAGGACAAGATATGAAACACATGAAGTTGAGCCTAACAATCTTGCAATACGCCTTTTCTAACAATTTGCATTTAAATATTTTTTCAGTTGTTTGATGCAAACACAGGAGTATGCAATACTGCTTACTTTATCATACTAGCTTGTGATTCTTCTGCCTTCTTTAGGAACTATGCAATGTGGGGCACATTTATCAAGCTTTCATGCAGTGCAGCTTAGCAAGCCACCTAGCTGACATGCATGAAAGGAAAAGGGCAGGAATGCAGCATTTATAACATTATATGGAGTATTCTTGTTCATTCCTTGCAATGGCACACAATAGCTGCCTAGCACCTATACAGGCACCCTTGTGCCGTGGTGCAAGGGTGCCTCATTGCAGGGAGGACTGTTTTTGTGCAGAAAAGGACCTTCCGGCACAAAAACAATCCTCAGAATGCAGAATGCAGCACACAGAGAAAGAGCAAATAACGGGAGAAACAAAGATATTTCTCCTTGTTACACCTCACCTGGGGAGGTGTAGAATTTTGACTCATTCCCAGGTCTACCGGTAATGGTAAATCTGGGAATGCACCAAATTTCATGGGTGAATGTGTGGGAACAACCATGCTCCACCTATGGAATGCCTCCCTGGGGCATAGTAGCTCAACGTAGTGATTTGCACTGCGTTGTGTTACTCTAGATTTATCAAGCCACTTAGGGCCAGGTAATGTGGCCTTGCGTGGCTTGATAAATCTGACTTAGTAGTTGTGTCGCCCTTGCACCCCCTTGCATGGTGCAAGGGCAATGCAACTCATTGATAAATATACCCTTTAGTGTTCTATGGAGGTTCATTGATATATAGAGCTTTCCAAATACAAGTCATAATTTATACAATAAGTGCAGGTGATGCAAACTAATCAATCAGTAGATTTGTAGAATGTTACTAGTCACCCGTGAGGGTATCCAGGTGCTGGCAGGGTCCTGTTGATTACCCGAATGGTCAGGTCTTCAGTGACATTCAGAACTCTGGAAGAGATGGGGATGCCTGTAGATGAAACTGTAGCTTGGTCCATGTTTTTGCTGTTATGTAGGAGAAGGAGCACATCTACATCGGATGCAAGGGGGCTGAGGGTTGAAGAAAGGGATGCGGAGTGGAGGTGTCTTGTTGGCTGATGGAAGTTTAGGTGGTGGTTCAAGTAGGCGGGTTCACAGCTGTGTAAGGCCTTGTATGCATGGGTCAGGAGCTTGAACTGGCATCTTCTCTGTACAGGGAGCCAGTGTGGTTTCCTTAAGTAGGGGGTTATGTAGCTTCATCTAGGGAGAGCCATGATGACTCTGGCTGCAGCGTTCTGTATGGTCTGAAGTCATTGGAGGAGGTGAACTGAGATCCCCGCATAGAGAGAATTGTCGTAGTCCAGTCGGCTAGAGATGGTTGTCTGGGTGATGGTGCGTCTTGAGCTTTAGGGTAGACATTTGACTATCTTACGAAGCACACAGAGGATGAAGACGAAGGAGAAGGAAACGGAGTTGACCTAAGTCATCATGGTTAGCTTGTTGTCCAGAATGATGCCTAGGTTCCTAGCGTGGTCAGTGGGGGTAGGAGTAGGTCTGAGTTCTGGGGCTACAGGATGCTTCCCATGGGGAGCTTTTGTTTCCAAAAATCAGTACCTCTGTCTTGTCTGTGTTGAGCTGCAGGCAGTTGTCCTTCATCCAGTTGGCGACGTATGTCATGCAGTTGTGGAAGTTGGTCTTGGTGTTGGTGGTGTCTTCAGAGAGGGAAAGGATGAGCTGTGTGTCATCGGCGTAGTATGCGATGTTGAGTCAATGGGTTTTGGTGATTCTGGCCAGAGGTGTCATGTAAGTGTTGAAGAGGGTGGGGCTGAGTGAGGATCCTTGGGGTACTCCACAGATGATTTCCTTGTATTCGTAGATGAAGTAGGAAGGAGGGCATTTTGGTTCTTCTGGTGAGGAAAGTGGCGATCCATCTGAGATTGGCTCCTCGGATGCCTATGTTGTACAGTCTTGTGATGAGTGTGCGGCAGAGACCATATCGAAGTCTGCTAAGAGGTCTAGGTGGATCAGAAACACAGTATCTCCTTGGTTGAGTAGGCTGCAGATGTCATTGGTAGCCGCGATGAGGGCTGTCTCAGTGCTGTGGTAGCTACAGAATCTGGATTGGGAGGAGTTGAGTAGGAGGTTCTGTTCCAGATGTGAGGAGAGTTAATGGTTGATGGCTTTTTCCAATAGTTTGGCTGGAAATGGGAGCAGGGAGATTGGTCTGCAGTTGTTCACTGGGGTTTGCTGATGGTTTCTTTAGTAGGTTGTTGACATCTGCATGTTTCCAGTCCTTGGGGAAGGTGGTCATGGTAATTGAGGTGTTGAACAAGGTGATGAGTATGTGGCTGAATCTGGCTTTGCTTAGGCTGAAGATTGGTGAGGGCATGGCTAAGATGGGGCCCCTAAGTAGCCCGAGTTCATGATAGAGGCAGTGTCCTGCAGGGTGAGCTGGCTTCATTCTGTTAGTCAGACGTCTGTGGTGGTAGCAGGGTCATTGTGTTGCCTGAAGAAGTCAGTGGCCTTGGGTTGGGGTTTGAAGTTTCTGCAGAAGTTGGCGATCTTTTCATGGAAGAAGTTTACAAGGTTGTCGCAGAGTTCAAGCGAGGGGGTGATGTTATTTGTTGCAGCTGAGGGGTTGGAGACTTCTTTGACGATGTTGAAGAGCTCTTTGCTGTTATTGAAGCTTGATACAATGCGTGAGGCTAAGGCCTTTTTCTTTGATTCTCTCAAGTGTGTGTGGTAGAGTTTTAGGACTGTCTTGATGGGTGTCTTACCGGTCATGTCCTTGCTGGTGCACCAACTCATTTCCAGTTGGTTACAGTGTCATTTAGTGGTTCTGAGGTCTTCAGTGTACCAGCTAGCCTGCTTCATAGACCTTCTGTGTGTGTTGTTGCTGTTAGGAGCGACACTGTCAGTGCAGTTGGTGATCTAATTGTTGAAGTTTCTGACATTCTGGTCTAGGTTGTTGGAGGAGTGGGTGGTGTTGACAGCATTGATCCATGTGTCCTTTGAGACTTTGTTCCAGCTGTGGTGGGGGCATTAGGCAGACTGGAGGTGGTGGTCCATGAGCAGGTAATGTTGAAGTGGATGATGGAGTTGTCAGTTCAGGTGAGTTCCGTGGTGTGGCTGTGCATGATGCGATGGCTGGAGGTGAAGATGGGGTCTAGCGTGTGGCCTGCGGTGTGTGTGGGGTCGTGGATGAGTTAGGTGAGTCTGATGTTCATGCTGTTGAAGAGGTTGGTAGGGATTATGTCATTGTGCTCACTCAGATGGAAGTTGAGGTCACCAATCAAAATGCAGTTGTTAGTGCCTAATACGAGGGAGGCGATGAAGTTGCAGAATGCTGGACATGGTCTTGGAGGACTGTAGGCGAGGGTAGGCGAGGGTGCCCCTGATGGTGGTTTTGTTGTCTATTCAGAGTCAGATGTTGAGGTGTTCCATGGCTAGGGTGATGTCGTCATTTGTGCTGCTGCATTGGTGGTATGAAGAGCAGGGTCAAGACCGATTTGCATATGGCTGGGTCCAAGCTGAGGTGACATGGTGAGCAAAAGAACGGTGGGTTGGGATGCTGCCCCACGTGATTGCTACTGGTTAGACAAATTGCAAGCATTCCTCCCATCACCTTTTGTGTGTTAAATGTACTGCCCTAATTGGCATGGGTATGCCAAAACCTATGTCCCATGCTTACTGTGTCACTGAAACCAAGCTGTACCCGGCTGATGAGCCCAAAGCTGTTCCAGTTCAGGGAGGACCCGGCCTGGCAGTGTGGGCTGGACTGCTCCCATGAGGAACAGAGTCTAGATTGAGTTGCACATGGCTGGGTCCAAACTGAGGTGGCATGGTGAGCAAAAGAACAATGGGCTGGGATGCTACTGTGAGCAAGTGCCAGTGGTTAGACAAATTGCAAGCACTCCTCCCATCCCCTTTGTGTGTTTTATTTAACACCTATGCTCCACCCGTGTAATGCCCACTAAACGCAAATTAACGCAAGTTAGTGCTATGCTCTGCCTTGTCTTACTATGCATTTACTAAATCACCCAAAGCCACGCAAATTGATTTTGCATGGCTTTGTAAATGGCAAAATGGATTTGGTGTCAATGCCCGCCACAAAAGTAACACAACCCCAACACAAAATCTTTGTAAATCTGGGCCTTTATGCATATGTACCCATTTTCTTCTACACAAAGTATTAATTTACAAACTACACACAATTCTACTTGCTTTTGCAGTTTTTACATGCTTCTGCTGCTGTTATACATTTTAAACACTGCGCAAGGACACATTTTGCATTATCTGGTGCATCTATTTTATAAACTTGTTTGAAACGTAAAAGTGCCTACACAATTGAAACATGGTGAATTTAAATGTATTATGGTCTAATGTTCTGCATTTCATGAATCAGTCTTTGCTTTTTAAAATGTGTTTGCAAAGCAAAATTAGTCAGACAATTGCTGCTTCATTTCAGTTGATTGTTTACGGAAAAGTTCAAATGCCAACTCTTTCAGCATATCCTCAGCAGCATTTGCATTTTTGAAATGCTAAATAATAAAGATATGTTGAGCCGAAAAATAAGACGTATAATAGCTGTCATCGTGCAGAAATAATTAGTTTCTAAATAGTTGTTTGGAGTAAACCTGGACAGTTATTTTTACTTGAAATATTTTAATGAGTGAAGATGAGATCGCGTGTTTAGGGCGTTTACATACTTCTCTGTATTTGAGGTGGCTGAATTGTGAATGTTGTTACCTAGAAACCAGAGTGCAAGGTGAAGGGACCACAATGAAGGTTAATGCAGGTTTTATAAAAAACATCTCTATGGGCAACTGTATCTAATGGCAACTATTATGTTGTGATATCTAATGAGGGCTTATTCAAGAGGAATATGAAATAATGTTAAAGGTTTAGTCATTCATTCGGCGGAGATAAAAACTTCTTTCTTAGGCATGTTCGTTGGTCTTTTTAAGCCAATCTGTGGGCCTCATTTATGTGTTTTTGCCGTAGGGCAGAGCCGCAGGCCTTCCTGCTGCGCTGCCCTACGGCAAAAGAAAAGGGCAGGAATGCGCCATATTTGTGAGATACGGCTTATTCCTGTCCTTTTCCCCTGCGCCGGCGCACAATGGGCTGCCATGCGCCAACGTAGGCACCTTTGCACCATGGTTAAAGGGTTCCTGCGTTGAAGGTGTGATTGTTTTTGAGCAGGAAGGGAAACCTCCCTGCACAAAAACAATCACAGAAAGGCTTTTCCTTTTTATTTGTGTGCTGCAGAATGCAGCACACATAGAAAAAGGAAAAGAGAGGAGAATTAAAGATATTTCTCCTCGTTGTGCCTCCCTTGCGCCTCCCCTGGGGAGGTGTAAGTTTTTGGCGCTGCCTCAGATTTACGATTTCTTGTAAATCTGGGGCAGTGTCAAAATGACATGGATGTTGCTGGGAACGCCCACAGCAACATCCATTGCACGTCCCTTTAACGCAGAAAACTGCTTTAAAGGGGACAATATTTATGAGGCAGCATTAAGCCCAAAAAAGTGGCTTAGTGCTGCCACGTAAATATGGACCATGCTCCTGAGCAACGGATTGTCACAAAAAGTGATGTTCCGACGGTGCAAGGGTCCTCATAAATGAGGCCCAAAGCATTCAACCAGATCCCTGCTGAACTGCTCGTCTCTTCTCTGATATTAGTGGGGTATCTTCATTTATACAAATGCTCTTTTTCATCCTTGTTCGGCCTTTAGGGCAATGTGGCAGTGTCCAAATGGCTGGTCTGTCAATGTGTGACCATTGTTTGGCTGTTTTATGAACTGGTGAGACAGTTTTTACTTATTGATTTCCCTGATAGTGCCATAAACATAGCCTGCAGCCTGCAGCAAGCCCTAAGGCATGCAGTCAACCACACCTTACAAAACACCTATATAGTGTGCATTTACAAGTTCAAAACTGCCCTATTTGCAGATTGTGGGCTACCTTTTTAGCAATCTGATTCACTAATGGAGGCCACTTTTATTTTGGCCCCTGGTCATATTTTCTATCCCCGTCCAACCCTGTTCTTAGGTTAGGCATTAAGCCCCTCATTGCTTCTTGCACAGAATTGCCACCCAATAAAATGGCCTTGTGGCAATCCCATGAACATGCAATGCAGTATTATCCCATTCTTATTTTAGAGACCTTTTCCTATTCATTTAAGTCAGAGTTTGGAATTATGTGTGGCTGCAGTTTTACCATATCTGCACTCCCTAAAGTTTTTTAAATTAGCAGGCTGTTTTCCCTGCACAAATTCCAAAAGGCAATATCAGGAGAAATTTGTGCTTTGGAAATTCATAGTAGAATGCTAATAGCCGACGAATCGGAAAGCCATAATTGGTGCTGTTGTGGTGTTTCTGAGCATTATTTTGTGAGAGCCTGAGCAGAGAAGAAAGCCAGATTTCAATTATTCCTTCACCAAGCTTGACAGGTGTTATTAAATATTGTTGGTGGTAGGTAAAGCTGTGCTTGCCTCAAACACCTCTTATCACTGTAATATGAAAGCAGGTTTGTGCAGCTGATAATATACAGCAAGAATATTTGTTGTGGTGGTGTTGTTTATTGCATTGTGCTGTTGTACTGCCTAATTTTATTTTGTTATTGTTCTGGTGTACTTTGGATGTTTTGTTGTGACTGTCTTGTTGTGATGTACCCTGTTACAATTTTGTTGTCATGGCAGATTGCTTTGCATTATGGCATTGTGTTGTTTGCTTTTGTGCTGATTTTTTATTAGTAAAATCCAGAACAGCTTAAAATCCAGAGACCTCTTTTATTTGGTAGTTTTAGCCTGTGTTTTTCCTTGAGTAGCCCCGCAAAATGACTCTGCCCGCCGGTACGGGCACTGGGTGTTGCTAAGTCTGTATGGACAGCCTCTGTGAATACAGACGGTGACCCCTGCTGGGCAGTTGGGAGTGCAGTGCATTTCCTGGGCCAGCACCACTCTGGGACCACCTCACACTGAACAGGGTGCTTCTCCCAAGCTGGACTTCAACACCTCCCAGGCGTATGTTCCAGGAAGGCGGGCCGTCCCTTGGTCTCAACTGAGCCTAGGTCCAGGTTGCTTTCAGCGGTGACACAATGGGAAATCTCCCCCGGAAATGCCCCCCAGCACCTATTTGCCAGATAATATTGGATGCATGAAAATTGAAACTGCAATGGGAGGGAGAGACAAAGAAGCTGCTGCATCCGATCTGTACCGGCGAGATTTTTGGGGGGTTTGTCCTTTTACAATGTAAATACTAACGTGCTTAGGCCATATGTAAAGGTGAATAAACAAATAAAACAGAATATGTTAATATAACATATGTTCCTCAAAGAAATGGTGCAATTTTTTCTATGCTGGTATAATGGCACGTTACCAACACTAAATTGAGTAGTTTCTTCCAAGACATGAACAGGGCAAGCAGTAACTGGACACATAACAAAGGTTTACAATGATAAATTAGTGCCTCCTTTGCAATGCGTGCTCTGTGAGGTGCCCAGGTGTGTAATGGTGGTACACACATAGGGGCCGATTCCGATTCGGGCAGGAAATCTCTCCGACCGAGCCGGACCCGGAGAGATTTCCGACCGAATCGGACTCTAGCAGCCCGACCGAACGAGTACGATGCGTACGTATGCTATCGGACTCGATTCGGTCAGACTCCCATTGAAGTCAATGGGAGCCGGACGTACAACGCGTACGCGGGCTCCCATTGACTCAATGGGTGCGAGGCGAACAAGGGCGCCCCCTACAGCGGGTACGCGTCGAAGCGGGTCGCGCCGTACATGCACAGGTAGGGGGGACCCATGGGTCCCCCCTGTGTGCGACTCGCGCGGCTAGGCGTACTGGGGGGGCCGACACGGACCCCCAAAGTGCGGCTCCGACTGCTCTTTCAAGCAGGACGGCGCGAGTCGGTCGGACTGCTCACGGCGCGCATCGTACTTACCCGGCCGGGGACGTCTCCATTGCGCGGTGCGAGTCGTGTCCGTGCGAGTCGGTCGGAGCGGTTGGGTCCCGCGAACGAGTCGGTCGGCGATTTCGCGTACGTTCGCATCGTACTCGCTCGCCCGGACGCACGTCCGACTCGGTCGGGAAACAGGGCTCCGAATCGGATCTGGTAATGCCGAGTCCGATTCGGAACCCTACCGGCCGAGATCGGAATCGGCCCCATAGTCTTTATGCATAAGGCTACTTATCCATCCTGCAGTGGGACTGTCATGTAACAAATGAGATGCTGTTGAGAGCTGTGCTTGGAAATGACGTTCTGAGCTCCAAATTGCAGGCTTGGTAAAGCGAGCTGCTGTGCAAGCCCAAGTACGTTTCGTTTTCAGGGCACCAACAGCAGCGCCACATTCTTATGGCTCCAACTGCAATGTTCACCATTAGCTAAAGAAGATGGTCATCAACAGCACCAAAGTCATAGTGCATAACCCTGAATCAAAATGTAATTCATCTGGAGGTTCTACTGCTGCACGTAGCTGGAAGACCCTACCCTCCTCCAGAGGAGGAAGCACTGCAATTTGAGGCCTGTCTGCAGCTTCCTTTAGTTAAGCCCATGCACAAGAACCTGCCCAAACAATGACCACTTGATCCGCATCTACTTTTTGTGCATAACACACACGAACAATAAGGGCAGATGGGCTCTCAGGAGAACTTACCTGTGAAGTCCAGCAATTTCCATTTACTCTGCACCTGAATCAAGTGAAATTGGACCATTTGCAAAGTTCCCAGTCTAGAAATTTTTACCATTGCACTGTGCAAAACAGAATGAATTCCAAACTTTTTTCGAAGCAGCATGCGCTTTGAGACTGTGATGTATATTTCCAGAGGAAAATAATTAGAAAAATTGTCTTTGCTATCTGATAACTTTTGCCCCTAAACTGCTTCTGAAAACATGAGGAAAAGAGTCTTTTCATTCCATGAAATGAGTCCTAACCATTGATTTTATATATGAAGATTTTACCCGTTTGTCTGAAACAAACAAAAATACAGAACAGGCGATTTTGCTTGTGAATATCAATTACATAGCAGTGCCAGGAAAAACGTGGTAACAGGTGTAATGTCATGGTTACTTTCCATTAAAAGAATATTTTTTTTTAAAAACCACACAAATATCACAAATATATTCTTTGACGTTCCTTGCATTCGCTACCACGTCTTTGCTAGCACTGCTATATTGGTAAAAAAGGGTGCAGTACCATATGTGACCAAAAGAGGTCCCAAGGGACACCTAGTGTCAGCCTGTGGTACTGCACTCTTTCCCTGATTCATGTACATTAGAACAGGAAACACTGCTGTACCCACAATAATGTGCTGCATAGGTAAACACGTATGAGGTCCCAAAGGCGAGACCGATTTTATTGCAAATGCTTGTTAATAGAGCAGTTAACTGTAAGAGGACTGTGAGGAGGGCCAGACTTGAAATCAAAATCAGCTCTTGCATACAATGTTCTGAAGGGGAAGTGAAGGTGGCTTTCAAGGCTGGGTCATGACAGCCCATTTAGCTTTAAAAACGGGACCACAGCATGCAATGCACAAGGCAAATGGCAGACATGGTAGAATGGCCAGTCCCACACAATTTGTGGGGATAAAAAATGTCCATTGAATCTTCAAATTTTGTGGCACACAGAAAATAAATGTTTTTACTATGATAAAGTGCAATTATAAAGAAGTTTGGCTCTCCAATATACTTAAATTGTTTTTCTGGTGGTTGTCAACGGTAATAGTTACACTTGTTGGGACATTGATTTTCTTTCTGTTGATTAATAGAATCTGAATTATTACTCAGTTCAGTGTTGACTGGTTGAGTGATCCTCCATGATGATTGATCTATTAAGGATCCAGAAGAGAACATTTGAGGTTACCTAGAGCATTATGTATGAGGCATGATCTGAAGGGGGTATCCGAAAGACAAGTAAGAGAAGAATGTAAAATCTCCGAAATAGAAGCACAACACGAGAGCGCCTAACTAGCCATTTCTGCTTCTAGAGGTGGAATACACTAAGAAAGACATTTTCATTGGCACACAATTGAGGTCCACTGAGCCTAACATTTCAAAGAAGTGAGCTTGAAGTGCCTGGAGAACCAGTGGCAAGTGCCGGGTGGAGTACATAGCCTGAACCACTGGCTGAGAAAGAGTCAGAAACTTCAGAAGCCTAACTGCCAAGGACTTCCATAGTCTAAAATGCCTCAGTGGTTACAAAAAGTCAATTTTGTCTCCCACTGTTCTCTCAGAGTAGTTAGAGACAGACATAAGCCAAACATGTCTTAGAGAAATGGGAGGACGAGCTGAAACCCACAGTCTACAGGCAACAGTGATCAGTTCACATGGACACTGTCCAAGCCCCTATTGTGATCAGTATTCAACAATAAGATACTGTTAATCTCTGCACAACTGCCCAGCTGAATTATCACCAGTCCCATAGCTATAGAGAGTTCTCTCTGCCTGTCTACATAGGCAATCATGACAGTATTGTCCAGACCCACTAGTACATGATCACCTTGCATGTTGAGGCAGATGTGCCTAAGTGGCCCAAGGACTTCTGAATAGTTTCTTTAGCTCGAAGACCTCTCACCATCCATCCATGACCACCAGGCTTGAACCACGAAATCTCAGTAGACAAAGAGGTAGGCTAAAATCACAAATGTATCTGCAAATGCACAAAGAAAGTCTACAGACCAAGAAATGTGATAGAAGATACTGAAAATGAAGATGAGACTAAGGGACTGTGGACACACTTAAAGGCATTTAACTGTGGATGCTGAGGCAGAGATCCACCAAGACATCCTCATAACCCATCAAGGAAGAAGGCTCCAGCTGCATGCAATCCATCCTACCAAATGGGAGAAACCTCAAGTCCTCTTCTGATGCTCACCCCAATAAAGTTCAAACCCATTGAGGTATCCAGCTGGCATTTTCTAAAGTTGAGCAGGAACCCCTGGCTTTCTAAGCAACCATCTCAGATGATTACTTGCAAAGCCTTTAAAGGGGACAGGGTATGAAATAACCAATTGTCTAGCTAGAGGATCAAAGAGCATACCACAAGTGAAGGAGATCAACAATTGGATCCCCCATCATTGGCAAGGTGTGGGCAGAGGATCAATGGAGAAATTGAAGCAATCTGAACTGGTAAAGTACTCTTTGAACAGAGAACTGCATGCAAATCTCTGTAAAAAAAAGTCCCCCCTTTTTTGTCATGGTCACTCAATTTTATTTTGCCTGTCTGGATTTGCTGGCTTTAGAACTCTATGCACTGTATCACTACTAAGCTGCAATAAAGAGCCTTTGCTTCCTCTCTAAAATACGCAATACATTGGAACTCCCAGATTGGGAAGGTTAATGCCATCCATGGGCTGCACTGTGTGTGTTGTGCCACCCACGTATATGACAAAAATATATGTCTGTCATGAGCACAACCGAGCTTTGGCTGAGTTGAAGCTCAATTCCACTGCTATGACAAATGGCATTGAAAAATGCTTTTGTCATATAGGGAAAGCCTATTTTTATATATTTATAAGTCTCCCGGGAAGCATGTCATGCTAACCCACAAAGCAGGATGCTAATATGTATAAATAGCGCACACTACCTATCAGGGTTAGTATGCCCTCACAGTGAAATAAAACCCAGAGTTTTTAGGTTTCGCCTGCACAGCGCTTGTGCTGTGCTTGTGACATCTCTTGCATTTAATATATCTTAAAAACAGTCTCATCAGTTCTCATCATCGAATTACTGTGTTCATTCACTTTTGTGTGGAATTTTTTGTAACTTACCCTGGCTGCACGCATTTACAATACTTCTACTAAAGCTGTTCACATCGTTTAAGCCCCATTCCCTGTCAAGATAAGATCTCTTCCCACGGAAAAGGCAGATAACTTCTAACAGTATACTGGAATGCTTGCTTTTTAATACTCAGTTGTGTAAACAGATGCTTTAGCCTTAGAACATTTGTGGCATCTGCTGTTCATACCTCAGTACCTTTCTTTGCACTTTGTAGGCATTATAGGATTGATTTTTTTTAACTTAATCTATTTGGTCATTATGATCAAATTCTAAATGTTGTAATAAACATTGTGTGTTAAAAATAAAGTTAATATACAAGAGCTATGCTATATTTTACTACTAAACAGGCAGCCACAAGTGTAGTTACCTTGCAGACAACAGGGTCATGATTTGAATGGTGCAGCAGGTGCAGTAGCACTGGGCCCAAAAGTTGTCAGAAGTCCTCTAAACAAATAATATTGCTATATTTGTCTAGTAAATAGGCAGTCGCAATTGCAGCTACCTTACAGTTAAAAGGGACTCGATTTGAATGGTGCAGCAGGTGCAGTGGCACAGGGGCCAAACGCTTTAGGGACTCAACTAAACCCAGATTATTGCTAAAATGTAAAACTAACCAGGCAGTCATGAGTGCAGTTACCTGGCAGACAACAGGGTCATGATTTCAATTGTGCAGCAGGTGCAGAGATGCCAGGACCAAAAGCTATAGGCACCCCACTAAATACCTACAATTGCTATGTTTTTCTACTAAACAGGCAGTCACAAGTGCAGTTGCCTTGCAGACAACAGGCTCATGATTTGAATGGTGCAGCAGGTGCAGTGGCACCGGGCCCAAACGTTGTCCTCTAAACACCTAATATTGTTATATTTTACTACTATACAGGCAGTCACAATTGCAGTGACCTTGCAGTTAAAAGGGGCTTGAATTAAATAGTGCAGCAGGCGCAGTGGCACCGGGGGAAAATGTTGTCATAACTCCACTAAACACCAAATATTGCTATATTTTACTACTAAACAGGCAGTCACAAGTGCAGTTATCTTTCAGGCACTAGGGTCATGATTTACATGGTGCAGTAGGTGCAGTGGCACCTGGAGCACCAAACACCAAATATTGGGGGTTTGTTTACTACTAAACAGGCAGTCACAAGTGCAGTCATCTTTCAGGTACTAGGGTCATGATTTGAGTGGTACAGCAGGTGCAGTGGCACCGGACCAAAAAGTTGTCAGAACTCCTCTAAACACCTAATATTGCTATATTTTACTACTAAACAGGCAGTCACAATTGCAGGTACCTTGCAATTGAAAGGGGCTTGATTTGAATGGTGCAGGAGGTGCAGTAGCACTGGGCCCAAAAGTTGTCAGAACTCCTCTAAACAAATCATATTGCTTTATTTGACTACTAAACAGGCATTCACAATTGCAGTTACCTTGCAGTTAAAAGGGACTTGTTTTGAATGGTGAAGCAGGAGCAGTGGCTCTGGGCCCAAAAGCTCTACGGACCCCACTAAACCCAGATTATTGCTAAATTGTACTGCTAAACAAGACAGTCACAAGTGCATTTATCTTGTAGGCAATATGGTAATGATTTGAATGGTGCAGCAGGTGCAGTTGCACCAGGACCAAAAGCTCTAGGTACCCATACTAACCACCTACTATTACTAGATTTTACTACTGAACAGGCAGTCAAAAGTGCAGTTACCAAACAGACAACAGGGTCATGATTTGAATGGTGCAGCAGGTACAGGAGCACCGGGGCCAAAAGTTGTCAGAACTCCTCTAAACACCAAATATTGATATTTTTAACTAGTAAATAAGCAGTCTCAAGTGCAGTTACCTTGCAGGAATAGGGTCATGATTTCAATGGTGCAGCCGGTGCAGTGACACTGGGGCCCAAAGCTCTAGGAACCCCTCTAAACACTGAATATTGCAATATTTTACTAATAAATAGGCAGTCATAAGTGTAGTTACCTTCCAGGCAATAGCATTATGATTTGAATAGTGCATCAGGTGCAGTGGCACAGGCCCAAAAGTTGTCAGAACTCCTCTAAACGCATAATATTGCTATTACATGAATTTATTCTATTATTTCCCTCTTTCATTTCATTTTTCAACATTTTGCTATTACTAATACCACTAGTAACACCACAATATATTGCCTTTTTGTACATAAACAAGTCATAACACTTTAACAAACTTTCTGTAACTTATATTGTACAACTACTCAGCAAGCTACAACTTACAACAAAAACAGCTTATAATTAATCAAATAGGCAAAACCTAATGCATTTACCAATGCTTGTTTCACTATGTACACCTTGCTAGACTTTTGCCTGAGTAAGCTTGCGCATGATTACAATTCTATGTCATAGGACATAATCCACATGTATTATGGTGGACGAGATGTTGGTGAAGTTTGTTAAGTAGTAATCCATCTGCCAAACTGTAAATCAGGTCCTTAATTCCCTTTCATCACTAAGGAAAAGGGTAAAAATTTCCTTATCAGCTTTTAAAATCTGATGTATTGGCAAAATCAGAATTTTGATAACTTAAGCTGAAATGTAGGCCCTAGATAGCAGCAGGAGTTGCAAGTCCTGGAGTCGTTTGCGAGTCCTCTTCTTCCCATAGGAGCCAGGGGTAAAGAGTCTTCTTCGAGCAGGGCCTTCTTCTTTAGATGAATTTCCTGAGGATATGGTGGTTGAGGTTAACCCTGGGTGGCAAATTCCGTTCTGCTCGCGGATCGCAGAAGTTTCGACATTTCCGCGGAAATGCCGAAATTTCGCAAGTACCGCGAGCGGAACGGAATTCGGTATAAATAAAGCAGGTGCCCGAGTTGAAGCTCAAATTCTGTGAGCGAGGTTGTGGCTAAGTAGATGTGCCTTCTCTCCATTGCCACCCTGAAAAGCTAGCTGTAATCCTTGATGGAGGTCTTTGCATCCTTGATTTTCTCGAGCGCAATCCTCGTGTAGAATTCGTGAGCGTGGTTAAGCAGATGTGCCTTCTCTCCATTTCCACCCTGTAAAGTTAGCTGTAATCCTTGATGGAGGTCTCTGCACCCTTGATTTTCTCGAGCGCAATCCTCGTGTAGTTCCTGTGACCAGGAGGTTCCTTCTCCTCGTCTGCCGCTGAGATCCTGCTCTGAACCTTTATAAACAAGAGGCGTGTGAACGGGCCTAGAAGCCCCGCCCGTTTGGCCTCGCCCCACATACACTAGTGGTATGCACCGCCTTCCCGCCCTTTCCCCACTATGATGGACAGCTTAATCAAAGGACCCCGGTGCTTTCGGCGCGGTGGCAAAGTTACAGACACACAGGTCACTGGGGAAAATTCTTCAGGTCCTTTACGCAGCTGTAGTGTAGGAAAGGCACTATACATTTACCCAACGAGGTAGCACTTACTGATTAGCCAGTAGAAAGTACTCCAGCTGAGTAGAGGTATTGCACAAAACGGTGGCATCTTCGTGGATAAATATGCAGGGTAGGTGTGCAGAATTCGTGAGCGTGGTTAAGCAGATGTGCCTTCTCTCCATTTCCAACTGAAAAGTTAGCTGTAATCCTTGATGGAGGTCTTTGCATCCTTGATTTTCTCGAGCGCAATCCTAGTGTAGAATTCGTGAGCGTGGTTAAGCAGATGTGCCTTCTCTCCATTGCCACCCTGAAAAGCTAGCTGTAATCCTTGATGGAGGTCTTTGCATCCTTGATTTTCTTGAGCGCAATCCTCGTGTAGAATTCGTGAGCGTGGTTAAGCAGATGTGCCTTCTCTCCATTTCCACCCTGTAAAGTTAGCTGTAATCCTTGATGGAGGTCTCTGCATCCTTGATTTTCTCGAGCGCAATCCTCGTGTAGTTCCTGTGAACAGGAGGTTCCTTCTCCTCGTCTGCCGCTGAGATCCTGATCTGACCCTTTATAAACAAGAGGCATGTGAACGGGCCTAGAAGCCCCGCCCATTTGGCCTCACCCCACATACACTAGTGGTATGCACCGTCTTCCCGCCCTTTCCCCACTATGATGGACAGCTTAATCAAAGGACCCCGGTGCTTTCGGCGCGGTGGCAAAGTTACAGACACACAGGTCACTGGGGAAAATTCTTCAGGTCCTTTACGCAGCTGTAGAGTAGTGTAGGAAAGGCACTATACATTTACCCAACGAGGTAGCACTTACTGATTAGCCAGGAGAAAGTACTCCAGCTGAGTAGAGGTATTGCACAAAACTGAGGCATCTTCTTGGATAAATATGCAGGGTAGGTGTGCAGAATTCGTGAGCGTGGTTAAGCAGATGTTCCTTCTCTCCATTTCCAACGTGAAAAGTTAGCTGTAATCCTTGATGGAGGTTTTTGCATCCTTGATTTTCTCGAGCGCAATTCTCATGTAGAATTCGTGAGCGTGATTAAGCAGATGTGCCTTCTCTCCATTGCCACCCTGAAAAGTTAGCTGTAATCCTTGATGGAGGTCTTTGCATCCTTGATTTTCTCGAGCGCAATCCTCGTGTAGTTCCTGTTACCAGGAGGTTCCTTCTCCTCGTCTGCCGCTGAGATCCTGCTCTGATCCTTTATAAACAAGAGGCATGTGAACGGGCCTAGAAGCCCCGCCCGTTTGGCCTCGCCCCACATACACTAGTGGTATGCACCGTCTTCCCGCCCTTTCCCCACTATGATGGACAGCTTAATCAAAGGACCCCGGTGCTTTCGGCGTGGTGGCAAAGTTACAGACTCACAGGTCACTGGGGAAAATTCTTCAGGTCCTTTACGCAGCTGTAGTGTAGTGTATGAAAGGCACTATACATTTACCCAACGAGGTAGCACTTACTGATTAGCCAGTAGAAAGTACTCCAGCTGAGTAGAGGTATTGCACAAAACGGAGGCATCTTCTTGGATAAATATGCAGGGTAGGTGTGCAGAATTCGTGAGCGTGGTTAAGCAGATGTTCCTTCTCTCCATTTCCAACGTGAAAAGTTAGCTGTAATCCTTGATGGAGGTCTTTGCATCCTTGATTTTCTCGAGCGCAATCCTCGTGTAGAATTCGTGAGCGTGGTTAAGCAGATGTGCCTTCTCTCCATTTCCACCCTGTAAAGTTAGCTGTAATCCTTGATGGAGGTCTTTGCATCCTTGATTTTCTCGAGCGCAATCCTCGTGTAGAATTCGTGAGCGTGGTTAAGCAGATGTGCCTTCTCTCCATTTCCACCCTGTAAAGTTAGCTGTAATCCTTGATGGAGGTCTCTGCATCCTTGATTTTCTCGAGCGCAATCCTCGTGTAGTTCCTGTGACCAGGCGGTTCCTTCTCCTCGTCTGCCGCTGAGATCCTGCTCTGACCCTTTATAAACAAGAGGCATGTGAACGGGCCTAGAAGCCCCGCCCGTTTGGCCTCGCCCCACATACACTAGTGGTATGCACCGTCTTCCCGCCCTTTCCCCACTATGATGGACAGCTTAATCAAAGGACCCCGGTGCTTTCGGCGCGGTGGCAAAGTTACAGACACACAGGTCACTGGGGAAAATTCTTCAGGTCCTTTACGCAGCTGTAGTGTAGTGTAGGAAAGGCACTATACATTTACCCAACGAGGTAGCACTTACTGATTAGCCAGTAGAAAGTACTCCAGCTGAGTAGAGGTATTGCACAAAACGGACTCATCTTCTTGGATAAATATGCAGGGCAGGATTCATTCTGGGCTGGCACGATGCTCCTGTCACAAAAATTAAACCTCAACAGGAAGCACTTACAGATATAAAGGGGCGCAGCAAAATCTCCGCAAGCACGCAAAATTCCGCGTGCTCGCGGAGATTTTTTGCCGTTTCGCGGAATTTCGCGGAACGCAATTCCGCAAATTCCACCCACCCTTAGTTGAGGTACCATATATATCCTGTGCACTTGCCAGTGACTGAAGAAATTCTATCATCCGATCTTAACTATTTTGGTACACGTCCCTTTGCCTCCTTGTAAAGAGTATAGGGAATAGTGTTCGGAAGACATTGTGACGTGAAGGGGTTAATTAGCCTAGACAGTGTTGATGAGTGAAAATGCATGCGAAAAAACCCTGTACCATGCTGAGATATCAGATGATCTTGTGATCCTTTTTTTGCCACTTTCAATAGGCAAAACTATATGTTCTGCCAAGGTATTGTGTTTTCTGTACCATGCCAAGACATGTAGATCAGGGGAGACATACCTTTGAGGTTATGTCGGCCCAAACAAGCCTGAGATTAGCTTGAAAGCCCTTGGAGGATGATTGATTACAGGGAGAAAGAGGTGCAAGATCCAGCTGTTAAGAGACGGGAGAATCCTAGCTTAACAAAAATACTGGTAACACCACAAGAACGACTGGCACAGGAAAGGAAAATGATGTTGTGCAAGTCAGCTTGTAGTGTAAGGAGGGGTGCGGATGATTCAGGGAAGCTCACAGACAGAGTCATGCAGATTTGCCATTGGCCACAACTGCTGTGCCTCTGCACCATTTCCAAAGAGAGTTTGGAGTGGGCTTGCCGGTGCTAGCTGCCAAAGCAAAGTCAACCAGGGATGTAGGGCCTTTTATCCTTCTTTATCTTGATTTGTAGAATGATAATTATGCTGTTGACTTACTGCATTGCAACTGATTTGAGATTATGCTCCTATTGTTGAGCCAGCATTGCTTTATATATTTGTAACTGTTTTGCTATCGATTAGCCAGCATTGCTACTATAAATGATTGTTTTACTATTGTTTTAATTGAAGTTATACTGTATCATCTATATGTGTTGCTCCTTACTGAGTGTCCTTATTGATTTGTACCTGATAAATATAGCTTGGGGTGATTGCAGGCGATCACTCCAACACACCCCTTTTACAGTACTTTGTTTTTGCCTTAGAGTAAATTTACTAAGTAGTCACTAATTCAAGATTGCAAAAAAAATATATTTTGCCACCAGGCAGGCATATCTTCAGATCCTTGGCCTCTTTCCCTGTTTAGATGAGTTCTCCTTACACGTAACAGGGTTCAAACCTGTTCCTTCCTTCACTTTGACTGGAGCCTGACTCTCCGTGAGGGTCCTTGAGATTAATAGAAGAAACCTTCTTTGGCATCCCCATGTCAACAGACGTAGAGCTAAATCTGTCCTTTGTTGAGCAAGCTGTTACTGTCCAGTCCAAGTTAGCCAATACCTGCTAAGTGGCTAGCAGTTAAAACCCATATGCTCTTTCTGAGATCAGAGGCATGCTGTTGTCCTCTGAGCCAGAGTCCTTATTTCTCCAATCCAAGGGTGTCTGTGGCAGGGCACGAGGCACTAACCTATATGGTGTGCAATCCTGTGGAGGTATGATGAGATCACTAAGCTGAACTCCCAACTCCACCCCTTGGTTAACTGGACCCAATAACAAATTGTAACATGGGAATCAGTCAACCATCCAAGGAGGAAAGGTGAATGGAACTGAAAGGATAAATGAAGGTTTCCTCCACAATGTCTTCTATCGTTTCAGTTGTGTCATGCATGTTGCTCTCAGCATGAGTCGATAGTTATGGTCATTCACTAGACAGGGTCTAAAGAGATGTGGAGATTCAAGCAACAATGTTTTAGCACATGAGTGTGTACTGAGTTCTCTTTTATTCACAATGAGAGAGTGAGAGAAAAGGAATCCTAGTTGCGTTCCCCCAACTATAATCACAAACACAAATGGGCAGCTAGGATAGAGTTTACAGAAGGGACAGTCATGGGGGAAAACCAAGGATTTTGGACTACATGCCTCGCCCACTTAATAGTGGCATGCTTCATTATCAGCGCCTATCTATACCTTGGTATGATAGTACAACCACAGCAGACTCAACCGAAAAAGGATGAGAGTTCCTATACAAATTGTAGCTGGATATGTTACATAGATCCAGGAGGTAAGAGGCAATAATGTCTCGGGGTAAACCCAGGGAAATTTCTTTTATTAAGTGGGTATCTAAACAAAACTAAAAACAAAGTTTAGGTCTTGTAGTTGAGTTGCAATGTCTCAAAAAGACCCTAGCCAAGCCAAAATGTTTTGGCCCTCATTAAAAGCCTGCATTGGTCTAGGGACTTCATCAGTGCTAGGGATGTTCCTGCCTATCTAAGCAATCATGCTATGCAAAAATGAGACTTAAGGCTGTCACTTTATATCAAGGAGACTTTCCTTCAGAAAATTAAATCATAATGAGTGCACCATAGAATTAAAAGGTGCTAGACTGTAACTGGCATAACAATATAGTACAAACAATAGTGACTTAAAGAAGCCATTTAGCCAGAGGGAGTAGACAGTGGGAACTTTCGACTGGTAAAACAGCTCCTGTACTCTTTCAGCCTCATGTTCGTTTTAGAAAAAGGGGAATACGTTGTGTATATATAGTCTTGCTACATTTTGAAGCTACAAAGTGAAGCACATCAAACGACTGCAAAACCCCACACATGTGCATGCACATAATGCAGTAGAGGGAAAACATGCAAAAAAACTTAAAAATAGACCAAAACACACTCTTGTACTTCTTACCCTATATTCGGGTGGTTCAGATATCATGCGCATCTTGTGGGAGGCTCCTGCCTGTAGTCACACACTTAATTTATTATTTAGACATCTTGTGCTAAGTTGACATAAAACATCTGGTGCTGGGATAGTCCCCAGCTTATGTGACACATGGGACTAGTATGAGAAGGATATAGTACCTACTGGTAGCCAGGTGTCCTAGGTGGCATGAGTACTTTTGTTTTTTTACTCAAAAAAGATAAGTGCATTTCACACAGGTACCTGGTGGGGTTCTTACGTGTGTGAAGGTGCCAAAGATGTGTCAAAATAATGGTAAGCGGAGTGCCCATTTAAATATGAGATGCCCTAGCCAGCTGAATGCCCAAGGACCCTCTCGGAGCAGAATGTCTGAGGATCGTCTCAGGAGTAAAAACTATTGTGCGCAAAACATTGCAGTGAGGTAATCCATGTGGCAATAATTGGTGCGGGTAGGTGACCCAAAGCATACAAATCTCCCTTCTCATTGGCAAAATCCTCATTTCATGGAAACTGTAGAAAGCTATTGATGTGTATCCTCATTGAAGAAAGAACGTCTTATAGTGCACCACTGAAAGTTTATTGTGACATTCCACCAAATACTGCAATAGTGTATTGGAATGATCCTGTGGCCACAAAATGAAGTACTGCCATTATTTCACTATTGGTGTTATGGCTGTGGCATTCCTATTGTGAGGAAGAAGATCTGGCTCCAACATAAATCAAGAATAGTTTGCATATTTGATCTGAATTGTTTGATTATATCCCGTTCTTCCATGGTGGCAAGGTCTTGAAATGGTCTCCATACTAGGCCTTGGTGGTGAACTCCGCTCCGTTCGCGGAGTTTGCCGAGTTTTCTGCACTCCACGCTCCGCAGAGCTCGCAGAGTGCAGAAAACTCTGCTTCGAGTAGTGTAGTGGAGTTTTTCCCCCGCTCGCGGTTGCGAACGGTAAGTTCGCGAGCGCGAGCTGCCGCTCGGGTAGAATTTAAACCTGAGCGGCAGAAAGAACAGTGTGAATGGCAGTTCGCACTGCACTCCACACCTTGCGGGACTTCGCAGATTTTTTTGTCACTTTGCGAGTTCCGCGTAGCAAAACACCGCGAACTACGCCCAGGCCTGCTCCCTACTTGAGGCTGTCGCCTCCTGACTCTCCCTGTGTTCATATGTGTGCATTTAAAAGTAAAAAACGTGTTGTTACATTTTTGCAAATATATTTTTGAAATAAAACACACATCTCATTTAGTTTCTGAAAACATATTCTTATTACATATTTTAACACAATAATTCTTTAATTTAAATTTTTTAAATTTACATTTTGTCTACTTATTTGTAAAAGAAATGTGAAAATAATACATCTTAAATGTATTATTTACACATTCTATTTTTTTTGTCAAAAATTCCTTCAGTGGAAGTGTATACAAAGCAGTGCAACAGACGCATTTAACCACAGTGACTCACTACATTATACTTTTTTTGTCAAAAAAATGAATAACATCAACATTTTGTATATGTAAACATACGAACCACCATTGTGAGTGGTGGTGATGCACTTAACATTCAGAAACCTACTATTTTATAATCTAAAACGATGGACGCCTGACCTCGCTGTCAGGACATTTCCAGTTAGATGGAAGTCGGCGGAATTTGACTGGGTAATGGGTGGGAAACTCCAAGACAGACACAGCCATAGGCCGAACATGTGTGAAAGCAACGTATGAATGACAATGAATGTGTCTGTCTCCTTTGTCAATCTTGCACGTCATGGAGATGTACACGGTGTTTAAAAAAAAGCTCACTTGTCTCCTAAAACTGCAACCAACAACACCTCCTCAACTGTTACTGCTGTTTCCAACCTCTGTGAGCTACAATGCCAGGAAATCCAGGAAAACCACGAGACAGGGCCCCAAACTTCTCACCAGAGAAGCTGGAGTTGCTGGCTACTGAGATCCTGTCCCTTTACATCCAGCTGTATGGCTCACCAGAGGAACAGGTAAATGTTTAAAATGAAAATGTATTTCTGACTAACTTTCTTAATTGGAAAACAGGCTACAATGTCCCTTTCAGCTCCTGAGTGAAGTGTTGTGATTGAAGTGAAGTTTCTGTTTTTTTTTTAAAGTTACCTAGAAATAATATAGTATGTATTTATAAACACATTATAATTAGACAACACCACAAAATTAGTATGTTATGGTTATAATAATTTATTGTGAAATCTACAAAAGTAACATTATGTTAATCTGGAAAATATATCACATTTTTAATACAATTTTAAGTATATACATATATTCTTTTACATACGCAATAAAATGAGTTTTGCTCTTTGTATTATCCCACAAATAACTTAGCCTACTGGATATCACTGGCCTGGATTAGTAAAATAAAATCATAACAAGGGATACATTTACAAAAAAATGTAAAATAAAAAACAACTATGTTGTAACTTCAATTCAAACAAACACAAAATCACACAACTTCTTTTTGTTTTTTCATTTTTTGTATTCATACAGGTCAACTCCCATCAAAAGAAGGCCATTTCCAAGAAGGTGCAGACCGTGGGGGCCTACAAGTGGTGTAGCATTCACTGCTTTAAGCGATGGGAGGACTTATGATGGTAGACCAAAAAATCAGCTGAAGTCCAGCTCAGTCAGTCCTCCCAACATGCCAAGAGTGTGCGCAGCACCCTGACCCACCTAATGGGCTGCATACTTGCGGTGGCCTACCCCCAGCTTGAAGGGCAGTTGAGAACCTGACAGCAGCATGAAGGGGGTAAGTTTTCCATTGTAGCTAACTATTTTTTTACAGCAACTAAATATGGCATCAACATAAAGATCGACACATGTCCAACGCAAAAGAAGAGTTCTTGTAGGTGTAGGTTTTGCACAAGGTGTATGATGATGAGTTTTGCATATTATTTTGTGGAAAAGGATCCAATATATATTTGATCAGTACCAAAGGACTGTTTTGAGCAAACACATGCCTGCCTTAAAAGACTTATACATGAGTTTGTTTGATATTATAAAGGACAGTTGTACCTAACAGGCCAACATTTTTAACTGTGTCAGGTGTGATGCTCCATCACAATTGTGAAGGATGTTACGTTACCCCTATTACAGGTGACATAGCATAAACTGCACTTATGATACAGTGGATGTTCTAAATGTCACAATTCAGTGTTAGTATTATAAGCAGACAATATAGAGCATGTGAGTCAAAATGACTAGAAACATATGATTCAAAGGCTACATTTTCAATTAAATCATATTACAAATATGTTTTCAATAAAAAATGCTATTTAATTTATGTTAAAAGTGACCGATTTGCATGATGTCTTACTTATTCACAAATGTGCATGTAAGGCAGACTGTTTTTTTAACAATGATTTTGACAGGCATGCATTTTTAAACAAAACAGACAGGATTGTGAACTCATTGGTGACAGAGTAACACATACCCAAAAACATTATTTTAATGTCCTTTGTTATGTACAGCTGATAATTCAATAATGAACAAAAGGGACTTTCGCAGATAGAATATTCCATCACATATATGTTGAAGTATCCCATCTGGAAAACTCAATATCAGGCACAAAAAATAACTCATTAGGACATTAGGATTCATTAGGACGCATTTTATTAACGCATCAAGGTTTAATCTTTTTCATATTGTAATGTGCATTTTTTTAATATATGAATCACTGTATTTATAATTTGCTGTAATGTTGTACCAATTGTTGACTAAACTGAAAGTCAGAATATATTTTTTTATTTTTTTCACAATGCTAAAACAAACTAAAAATAATTTAGGATATTTTAGTGTCCAATTGTACATTTTTGTAGCTCTGTTCTAAAGTGGATTAGAAATGCATCAAGCCCATGCATTTACTTATGCTGTAGAAGCAATTTGAAACTACCCCAAAAAATATTTATGAATTTCTGCTACCGCATAAGTAAATAGATAGAGCGTGATAGATTACTAAGCAACTTAAGTACTGAGGGCCCGATTCACAGAACTAACTTAAGACAAAATCCTAAACTTACTACCATTTTGGTATTCACAGAAGGCACTTACTCATTTTGGTATTCACAGAAGGCACTTACTTACTCATTTTGAGTAACTTACTCATTTTGAGTAACTTACTCATTTTGGTATTCACAGAAGGCACTTACTCATTGATGAGTAAGTGCCTTCTGTGAATATCAAAATGAGTAACTTACTCATTTTGAGTAACTTACTCGTTTTGAGTAACTTACTCATTTTGGTATTCACAGAAGGCACTTACTCATTGATGAGTAAGTGCCTTCTGTGAATACCAAAATGAGTAACTTACTCATTTTGAGTAACTTACTCGTTTTGAGTAACTTACTCATTTTGGTATTCACAGAAGGCACTTACTCATCAATGAGTAAGTGCCTTCTGTGAATACCAAAATGAGTAAGTTACTCAAAATGAGTAAGTAAGTGCCTTCTGTGAATACCAAAATGAGTAAGTGCCTTCTGTGAATACCAAAATGGTAGTAAGTTTAGGATTTTGTCTGAAGTTAGTTCTGGGAATCGGGCTATGAATCAATAAAATGAATTTCAACATTTGAAAAATACCTAAGTTACTTGAAGTAAGTTTTACATTGTGAAATGCCCAATCAAATGAAACAAGCTTTCAGTTTATACAAATATTGGTACAACATTGCAGTAAATATTGACAGACATGGATTCATACTTTTATGTGTAAAAATAAAAAAAACAGCTTTGTTGCCCCTGTACACACAATGTGCAAAGGGATTTTAGTTTTTATTAATTTTTGTGACATAAATTCACTATTCAAATCAACAAATCAGAAGCATTCAGAGGAGTTAAACAGTTCCAGGAGAGAAATCCAAATGGTTAAGAGAAATGATCACAAATAATATATGAACAATAATGGGAAAGAACAAAACTGTGACCAAAGGTTTGTGAAGAAGTTTCCTACATGCAGGAGATAATGATAAAAATAAATCAAAGTTTAAACGCCTTGAAAGAGGTGAAATTTAAAAATGTGGAAAATGTTTTGAGAAAAAAATTAATGATCAGTTATATTTACACAGATACAATAAGTCTGTTGTATATGTATTTGCAGCATCTTCAGGTTCAGGTGAAGGGGACATGGCAGCAGAAGGCAGGGAAGCAGCTGGCCACTGTGTTTCCGGTGGTAAAACATCTAACACCAATGGGCACAGGCATGGAGGTTGAGGGGATTGGAACAGAGGCCAGCAGCTCGTCATCTTTGTAGGCCACCACAAGTGACCAGTCCCTAGTGGTAGTAGACCCTCCAGGAACTTGTCCAGGGCCTTAGCTGCCAAATGCAACAAATGGTTGCATTTCTGTTTGTCATTCAAAGTTCAATGTCTGGCATGCAGAGTTTGCTTGCAAAAATAGACTCGTCACTCACCCCAAACCGAACCAGCCAACCTTCTGCCCCAACTTTGGTCGCTTGCTCAACCCAAATCCCATCCCAAACCCAACCACACTCACTTCTTTGCAGGCACCCACTCCAACAGACACACATAAACAGAAACACACAAAGAAACACTCAAACAACATACACACACTATTGGCACTACACCCACAACCCCCACAGCCACCACCGCACCTACAACCACCACAACCCCTAGCACACCCACAACCACTGCAACCTCTACTACACCCACAAGCACGACAATCACAACACACCCATAACCACACACACAACCACACCTACAAGCACCACACCCAGCTGCACACCCACAAGCCCCACAAGCACCACCAGACTCACAAGCACCACCACACCCAGACACCATACAACCACACCAACCACCCCAACAGCACACTAATCAAAATGAACACACACACACAAAAGCACACCTATACTCAAAACAACAGCAACCAAAACCTAATACACACACTCATCCGAATACCAAACACCTGCCAAAAAATACACATCAAAATATACACAACATACACCAGACCAACATGCAACTTCCAAACATACAGACACACGCACATCATGCACTAAAGCTCCCTCTACCTCCAAAACCTGATCCTCTCCCACCCCGCCTACCCTTTCCCCTCGTCCCTAATTCACCTCCTACCTGTACCTAACCCCTGTCAAACCCTAACCCACTCCTCCCAAGAAAGATCCCTGAGATGCCCCTTCCTCTGGATGTTACCCTTTGGCAGTATGTTTAGTAGACAAGTTATGGGCTACAAAACATCCGACTGTCATACTTGGAAACCCTTTTGTTCTCTTTAGTTATTTTTTAAAATAAAACTTTGAGAGAAGTTTCTCATTTCTGAATAAATAGATGTTAATTTTACAAAGTTTTTCCTGACATTAATATTCATTTACAAATCATTGATTATTTAAAACGTTAATGATGAAAATGTGAAATACATATTCTTACTTGCATTTATTACAGAAAATACAAAAGTGTTTTTTAAATTGCAAATTCGTACAGTCCAAACATTAGTGATAAACAATTTGCAATGGTCATCAAAATTGTGGTGCATGCATTCATTGTGATAATAAACACTTACACCAAATCAGCCAATATTTTTCATTTTTTGAAGTGTTAATACAGGTGTTTTTATTTTAACTTGATAATTGATCAAATAAACATATGCATTACACCTTAAAAATAATCAGAAAATGTTAATTTAATTAAATAGAAAAAATGCAATAGACATCCGGAAATATAACTTTTTTTAGAACTAACATTGATTTTTGCATTCATTTTAAAAACAAGGGGGGATATTCTCAAGAACGTGCAATAATCATCGCCAAAATAGGTTAACGCAATTTTTCATATCGCCGTCTATCGCGGGAAAATAACTCCGTGTTAACGTCGTATTCTCAACACGGCAGTAACATGCGATAGTTTCCCGATAACGCGTCAAATGTCCGCGATAAAATTACCGGGACGGCGATAAACATCTAAAGCCGAACGTGAAAAAAGTGGCGATGGGCCCAACCGTGATAAAAAAATAAGCGATAAGCTGCGCCAGGCCTGGAATTCACACACGTCAGGCGGGAAAAATCACTATAAAAGCAGAAGAAAAAAACACAAACAAAACCAAAACAACTGCGAAGCACAATGGAGGTAGCCGGAGCAAGTACAGAGGACAACCAGAACCCCACAAGCCCCACAGAGGACCAGCCTGGGACCTCGGGGTCAGGGAAGGGCAAGGAGAAGAAGAAGAGCAAGACGCGGTTCAGTCCGCCGGAAAACAGGATCCTGATAATGGACGTGATAGAACACCATCAACAACTGTTCGTCACCTCCACTGTGTCATTGGCAACAAAAATGGAATATGGCAGTCCATCCTGGACAAGGTGAATGCAGTCGGAGTGCTGAGGAGGACAATGGAAGAGCTCAAGAGGCTCTGGAATGATGTAAAGCGCAAAACCAAGCAGAAACTCAGCAACAACCAGAAGGCAGCAATGCAGACTGGAGGTGGGAGTCCAGCGCCACAGGAGGAGCTGGATGAGATGGAGGAAATGGTGTCCACAGTCATCAGTGTGGAGACGGTGGCAGGAGTTGGGGGACCGGACACTGCTCAACATGACCTGACACAACAGCCACAGGGTGAGTAACGACCAGGGACTGGGGGACGGGGGAGATGGGCACAATGTCACACATGCACAATTAAGTACAGCACAGTGCACACCCACAATGACTCTGGATCATGTCCCTGATCCCCTTGGCACACTGCAACACACCTAGAAACAGCAAGTAGGCCCCCGTCGACTATGTGCCCAGAGGATGCCCTTCCCACACATCACCAATCTCACAACCAACCCATGCACATGTGCCAAACCCAGCAAAGCAGCATGTCTGTGAGCCACACTGACAATGCAAGTGACACTGCATGACGAATAGCATGGCTGCAGTCAATATATCATGACATGTTGCACGCCACGACACTGAGGTGGCTGAGTGTGGACCACATCCATAAAGGAGCAGGTCACACTCTGACACATCCACGTGCACAAACAACCCCTGATGTCAACAACACGTCTGTGTACAAACCATGCCCCAGAGTCCCAACTCCCACCAAGAGCCCAATTTACGCAAGTATACAACATCTCAGCACTGTATAAGCAAGTCAAAGGCACCCCGCCTGAAAGGGATAAGGGGCAGCAAAATCAGAGCGCAGGGGCGACTCTCCCAAAATGCAGCACACACATAACATTCAGAGCACATCAACATTGACATCAATGTGGTACAAACTGCAACACGTTCACAACAGAACAGAGGACACAACTGGTGCCGCTTGTGTGTAGAAACTGGCCAATCACATTTGGCATAGCAGGGAAATGTGAGATGATAATGCACAAGTACAAACACACATCCGTGATGTTGTCGAAATGTCCACTGTTCCGCATCAAATAGGCAGCTCCTCCCAAACAGTCACAATGTGCATTGTCATGCAGTCTGTATGTAAACTTGTACAATGCGTCAACATACATGTGAACACAATGTTAAACTGCATCTCCCCTTCACATTGCAGAGGGAGAATCAACACCTCCTGCAGAGCAGACCGAACATCTCTTCACTGATGACGAAGAGGACCTCCACACCTTCGACACCGACGCCCTCCAAGAGCTCATGGACAGCTTTGGCACCTCACCTCCAGGAGCAGGGCAGCCCAGCTGCATCGAGGAGACCACCCACTGCACAGACCACACAGCAGGAAGCACCCACCACCACAGCTGTCTCCCAGGACCCCCACGAACAACACATGGCCTTCCAACGCTGTGTGTTAGGGTGCCAGGAGAAGATGGCTGATCAGGTGCGGGTGGGGTTCGACCTCATGGCAGCCAAACGAGATGCCATACGTGGGTGTCTAAGTCCCATAAGGGACCACTTACAGTCCCTAACGGACACCCACAGTCCGCTCCATGCTCTCCAACGATCCATGGCTGACATCGCTGGAATCCTGACTCTGAGACAAGGACAACTGTCTAGTCAGAGTGGCTCCAGCGATGTCAGCCAGGAGTTGGGACACATGCGGAGGATCATGGAGAACAGGGAGTGGATGGAGGCGGAAAGAATGGCTGCCACGGCTGCACACCAGCGAGATGTAGATGGGATCTTCCATGCCCTGCAGATCCTCATCATGGCATTGCTGCCACAAGGCCTGGCGCCGATGAATACTGCTGCTGCTTCTACATCCACATCTCCGCCCCCTGATGTGTCACTGCCACACAGTGCGGCAGACATTCCACCTCCGGCCCCTGATGTGTCCGTGCCACACAGTGCTGCTGACAAAACACCACCACCCACATGTAAGGCACACGAAACATCAGAGGACGAAGATGCGGATGATTCTGCCTTAGTGGTAAGAAGGAAGCGGTAGCATTCATCTCCGCCATATGGCCTGTTTCTGCTTGGTTCTGCCCTCTGCATCATCACCTTCCACTGTCCCCTGATACACTCTGCGACACTCACCTTGGACCTTGGACCTCGACAAGGACTGCCATATTCTGTTTGGTTACCAATGACACAGCAATCAGACTGCGGACTGAACTCTTCCTCTTCCGATGAACTTGTCATTCCCTAAAGGACTGTGGCTGGCCCTCCACGGGGCAACAATGTAAAGTGGGGTTTGCATGGCCCTGTACTGCTCCAGCTTCAACACTCCACTGAATGTGAATAAAACATTCAAATTCACACAGATGTGTCATGTCTATGATCATTCAAGTATGAAAGTATGGATGAAAGTAGGGTCAGTGATTCCCCCTTATGTCCATGTTGCTCATGTTGTGGGACTTGAGTCACAGGGTGCAACATTGCCCATTGCGGTCCGGGTGGCGCCGACACTACAACAGAGACACATGCATTAGTTACTTTCTTGTCCAGCCCAGAACTGAACCACGCCCAGAGCCCCGGGCTCATTGTTCACACCCCTACGCTGGACTGGCATATGCCAGCCCAGCCCACTCTGCTTACGCTTACAGGGGGGGACGACAAAGCTACATGTCACCAGGTCTTCCCTGTAGTGATCTGCTGATCACTGGTCTAGTTGTCAGCATGCCACAGCCACTCCCTGAGAGCTGGTTTACACCCACACCACACCCATCCAGCACAGGTGTCACAGGACATGTGACCCTGTCAATAAAAGGGGCCTCCCACATCACATTCCCCACTGCCGGAGGTGACATGATGGTGTCCGTACCACGAGACTCAATCATAAAGGGGCCATGACTTGTGGCGCACTGGGTTAGTGGCACCCGATGCACTGCGGCCGGCACGGGCCTACCGCCACGGGACGATGACTTGCGGTGCACAGAGTTGGTGGCACCCGATGCACTGCGGCCGGCACGAGCCTACCGCCACGGGACGATGACTTGCGGTGCACAGAGTTGGTGGGACCCGATGCACTGCGGCCGGCACGGGCCTACCGCCACAGGACGGTGACTTGCGGTGCACTGAGGTAGGGGCACCTGAAGAGCTGAGCGGGTGTGCAGCCTGCGATGATGTGTAGACCTCGATATGCCGTCCTGCCAATCAAGATTCGATTTCAATTGAGAGCCCTGCTGGTCCGCAGTGTATGCCGAAGGCAGCAGTCAGCATACACATGACTCCGCGGTGCGGTGCCGCAGGGTGTGCTGGGGGCCTGTGGCGCGGAATACAGCGATCGGCTGAGGAGGTTGCACTGGCACATGGTGGGCCCTCTTGGAGACACGCCGGTGGCGGCAGGTGAGCATTGAGGCCTGGGTGCGCAGGGGCGGTCAGTCATCGCTGGGCGGCAGACCGGTCTGGGGACCAGGGCTGGGGTGCAGCAGGCGCACAGGATCGCGCAGGCACCACCGGTCACGGTGGTGGCGGCCTCGTGGCTGGGTGGGGGGCGCCGCCCTGGCAGACACAACCCTGCATGCAATGACGAGATGTGCGCGTGTTGGCTTGGGACGTAGCCACCTCGTCTCCAGTGTAAATCTGGCTGTTGAAGGTGGTTGGCCACGTGTGTGAGGCCTATGGACAGGATATGGCGGACACAGAGACACATGCAGTAGTTACTTTGGTGGTCATCCCGGAACTGAACCACGCCCAGAGCCCCGGGCTATTTATTCACGACATACGCCAGCCAAGGCCACTCTGCTCACGCTTACAGGGGGGGACGACAAAGCTCTACATGTCCAAGGTCTTCTACACTGCCTGAGGTAACCTGTTTGCGTCCACTGTCCACAACACTACAAACACCAGCAGTATATGCCCACATGGACATGTCTGTGCTCTGCATACTGAAGTCTGTCCAGCACATCACCGCCACACTTGGCATTGTGTACATTCTTATTGATGGGTCACTTGCCTCCTTCGCACATACTTGGTTCCCACCTCTCCCCACATTCTGCAATTGTGTGGCAGAGGTGCCATGCCATGGATGGTTTGTCTACATGGCTGGCCACGGTTACCACAGTTACTTGTTGTCGTATCTGGTAGTTGGGCATGTTGATTGGCATGTTGTATGTGATTTTGTAACGTGTGCATTCCCACAGTTGTGAGTTGTATGATTGTGGAGTTGAGGTGTGTGGTGTGTTCAGTTGATACTTACTGACGAGCAGTCCATTTCCATAGGTGCCATCCTCAAAACGCTGGTTGGTGATGGACTTGCGGAAGACGTAGGAATCATGCACACTGCCTGGGAAGTTTGCGATGACATTCGTGAACAGGCCCTGGTGGTCCACTTTTGCCTGGACATTGATGGAATGCGTGTGGTTTCTGTTGCGGTTATTTTGTGGGGTGTCGGCAGGGGGCACAAGTAGTACATGTGTGCAGTCAATTGCCCCCAACACGTGCGGGAAGCCAGCTATGGCGTAGTTCCCTTGCTTGGTCTCCAGCTGTTCCTGCGCAGTGTGGGGAAAGTGAAGCTGCAGGGGTATCA